>NIPM01000249.1:0-23499 GCA_002738285.1 Holacanthella duospinosa | reverse complement strand
TTGCGTCTAATCACAAGATTTACCATTGCCCCGGGGTCACCGTGAGGCGAAATATTTCACCGGAAAGTATAAATCCAGAAAGTTGTGTTGAAGGTGATAATTTTCACCAAAAGGTGAGGTGAAGAAGTATAAATTAGGGGTAAATCTAGTAGCAGAGCTGCTACTTCTAGTGTAATCTTTCTATCTGCTGGTTGTGAGACGAAATTAAGAGTCAGCGCGAAACTCAAATATTTTGAAAATTTGGTTCTTATTGATTTTTTTCCTGCAGTGATTTGTTTACACCACCATCCATAATATGTAAGATTTCAATTTTTTTTGCTATTCAGATTGTACAGTAAAACAATAAAATATTTTTACATAATCTGGATGATAGTGTAACAACTTTAGTTGTTACTTTACATAATATAGTTTCGTGAATCTTTGACTTTAGTAGGTACTGTTCACAAAGTCTTGTTCTTCTGGTAATCATTAATGCTTTATGTATTTATGAATTTAAGTGTGAAAACTAGTAAAATAAGTTTGTGGGAAGGAATTAGTATGCCCGAGTAGGTGTTTAGATTCTAAAAAAGATGAGAAAAGAAAAATGTCAAGATTGGACATGGTTTGGTCTTATATAAGAACCACCTACCACGAACTTGGGCTTAGAATTTGGGTCTTATATCCGTTTTGGTCTTATAGCGCAAAATTTCCCCATGCCAAATACATTGTTCCAAACCAAGTGCGCCAAAAATTGGTCTTATAACCGAATTGGTCTTATACCAATTGGTCTTATAAGCGTGCTCAACTATACTTTTTCCCTCAACTGATAAGCTTGATTACAATTAGCTTACGGTGCTTTACTCCTTATCTACCAAAATGGATATATTGGCTTCAAAGTTAGAATGCCATATATAAGACATTACTTTCTCCACGAAAAGGCGAAAAAAATTCCGTAATTATGCTTCCATAGACTAGAAAGAATTTAATTTTATGGTCTTTATTTGAAACAGCCACTGGAGTCATAACTTGACGAAAGATAACTAAGGAACGATGGATGATTGTGATTGTAAATCATTAATCTTGCTTTTAAATGCTCTCAGGTCGATGTTGACAGGAGCCGTGATTTTGGGAGTGGTCATTGGAGGTGGAATTATTCTTGTAGGAATAATACGTCGAAGAAATGTGAAATCTTGGGGAAGACACGACACAACAGATGAGATTGATATTCACAAAAAAATTGTTGTGATAACTGGAGCGTCTTCTGGAATTGGAAAAGCGACTGCCTATGAGTTGGTTAAGCGTGGTGCAGTGGTAATTATACCTTGTCGATCTATGGAAAGAGCGGTGGCTACTGTAAGGGATCTGACGAAGAAAGCAGGATCATCCAATGGAAGAATGGTGTGAATATGAAACCATATATTCAAACTTACAATAACTCTGCTTTTTGGTTGGATTCGACCAAAAGGAAGGGGGGAGGGGGTGGGGGTCAGTGAAAATTTTAAGATTATTTTAACATTATATTCCACGTCTCAAAAAAATTTTTTCTTGCCTCGTAAGGGACAAAATGATCTCTACAAAAGTTATTCCAAATGCTAATACAAACATGATGATACTTTTCTACTGTGAGCGGTTCACATCACACATCAATATGAACATGACCGTTTCCTCAAACTTTGCCTTAGCCTATGACCTGAACGGCTCACCACTAGGTGACATAAAAAAATTACTTTTTTAAAAGCTGAATGCGGCACCCCCTAGAAATAGTCCAATTAGCATAAAACATCACTGCTGAAAATTTAGTAACAATTAGGGCTCGGCCGATACCGATATACATATCGGCGTATCGGCTATATCGGCAAATTTTCAGCATATCGGTTATCGGCTTGTTTTCTCCGATATATTTGCCGATATATATCGTACATTTTTTACATTTTAAAATAATTTTCAACAAAATTTAAAGCTTTTGACTAACTTTATTCTATTTACGAAAATTATATCCCCCAAATGTCCCACTTTGAACAAACTACACAGCCAAGCTTTGAAAATAATTAGTATTGAAAGTTAAGTTTTGGAAGATTATGGTGGAGAAAAACCTTAATTTTCTCAAAATAATGCCAATATAAACTTTTATGACGAGAAATAGCCATGATTTCACTTAATTACAATGACTTAACAATGATCTCTTGTTTTTAAAAAAAGAGATCCCGCGATTTTATATCGGTCGCCGATATATCGGTATCGGCTGAGAAAAGTTTCATATCGGCCTATATCGGTATCGGTCAAAATTTCCATATCGGCCGACCCCTAGTAACAATCGGTTAACCGATTGTAACCAAATTTTCAGCAATGATGTGATACGCTATTAGACTATTAGATATTAGACTATTTCTATGGGGTGCCGCATTCAGTTTTCAAAGAAGTCATTTTATTTTTGAGAAATATGATTTTAAAACACTTAGAAATTTTAACTGCCCTCCCCTCCCCCCAACCAGCTTTGGTCGAATCCAAATCCCAGGTTTTGTTCTAGATACCAATGGAAATGGACCTCGCATCTCTGGAGTCAATAAATGCATTTGCGAAAGCCGTGAAGGAACAATTTGATCATATTAACATTTTGATCAACAACGCCGGTGTCTTCACAGTTCACAGCAAAGGAGTCACAAAGGATGGTTTCGAAAACAATTTCGGAATAAATTATCTCTCTCATTTTCTTCTCACAGAACTTCTTCTCGAACATTGTATAAAGGGTGCCACTAATGAAGATACGAGTCGGTAAGCTTCAGTTTGGTTCCTTATTTACCATATGGAAGCACTAGTAATTGAGGATTCGCAATAGCACATTGGATTTATTCAGTTACTAAAAATACAACTCTTTCTGGTTCCATAATCCAGTTATGCGGCTATCACAAACGTTTTTGTGAGTTGTGTGTTCACATTACATAGCAAAAAAATCCTTGCCGAGTCTCCACCTTTTGCTGCAGCATTAATCAAAAAATTTTATCAAAAGTTTCTCTCAACTTTGAGCTAGTTTGTGGAAATTTTGAAAGTATGCTGTCTGCTTTATACACAAAATTTTTTATCGAAGTCGTGATTCAGAGTCTCAGTCATGACTCTGAGTCATCTCACTCTGACTCAATCCTCAGGAGTGCTTCGGGAAAATTCATTTGAGTCGTTCCAGTAAATTAAAAATATGATTGACTCGAGAAAGTGTGAGTCATTGAGTTATGACTATGTCTCTTACTTAGTCAACTGATTCCTATTCAGAAAGAAATGGGATTCATTCCCAGCCACAGTTGCAATCAAAGCTCGACGCCTAGAAGTAGTCCCAATTCGGGCTTTGCCCATCTTGGATACTTATGATGTAGTGTGAGGTGCGCATTTGCTGATGAGATAAAAGATAGAAAAATAAATTCTAAAGACGAACCATGTCGTATTATTTCCCCAATGGGTACCTACTATACCATGTCGGAAAACTCGATAAAGCATGGAAGAAAAGGTTTACCATTTTCACAAATCGATCTCAATGAAAATTTGTGTAGTGTTAAGTTTGAATGGAGGAAATTGCATTGATTGATTATCCGCCAGACTTTTTTTTGCCCATTGTTACTTATTAATATTTTCTCCAATCTCCATAGTTTTCAGACATGGTGCATTATTAGAACGTTAGTAATGACCTTCCGCTAACCGCCTCCTAACCGCCAAAATAAAAGGTAGCGTGTAACCGTGGAAAAACTCTAGTTACACTAAATTTAGTGGTTGGTAACAGTATCATAGTTTGTCAAAAACCACTGACACAACATGGCTACTTTTGATGGTTAATATTCCTTGGAATTCAATTCTCAGTATTCTGAGAGAGCCGTGTTTACAAAACTCGAATGAAGTACAGTGCGACTACGAATCTCAAAGACTACAGGAAGAGACTTTTGTCTTCAAACCCTATGCTGGGGAAAGTAGTCCATTTGTAATTGATAGTCAAACAAATTTGGAAAAGTATTACAGTTTCAGAAAGACCATCTAAAGCTTGCGTAACAAATTAAAAAAATAAATACTCTAGGATCACTAGAACAAAAGTTATGATTTTTTGGAAATTTGAAATTCTTGGATAATATTTTTAGACGCTGTACTAAGAGATGTGCCTATCAAAATAACATCCAAAAATTTCATTTTTCAAAAAACTATTACTTCTGATGAAAGTAAAGACTTCATTTTTTAACATCGTATTCAATGGTCTTTCTGAAACTGTATAGTATTTCCCCAGAAAAAACTCTCACTGTAAAAAAATATTTGCTTTCTCCAGCAAAAGAGCATGGTCCAAAACTCTTTTTCCTTAACCTTTGATATTTCTAGTCGCAGTCTATTGTGGAAGTTTAATTATTACTTCTAATGCTTTCGATTTGCCTTAGTCGTTATAATTTAAAATTAAGTAAAAATATTACCTATTGAAAGACATGGAAGAATTATTAGACGAGTTTCTCAAGCAAAGAGAATTGGCCAATGGTAATTTTTCAATGTTGCCTATTAATGTTTCCAGTACTCATTGTTAGAATTAAAATCTCATTGAATGTATTTTTCTTTGTCAGAATTATTAATGTATCTTCCACATATCATGAAAAGGGAGAAATATTCCTGGAAGACTTGAATTTGAGAAATATGAATTCCGAATGTTCAAAATCTGTAAAACCTTATCATAACTCGAAGTTGGCACAAGTTTATTTTTCTCAAGAATTGGCGAGACGAGTCAATATGACCGGTGTTCACACTTACGCGCTCTGTCCCGGTTGGGTGTACACAAATCTGGATAGGGATTTGGATCTCAAATGGTTTCAATATATAGGAATGCTTCCGTTTGCTGCAATGTTCATGAGGACGCCAAATCAGGTATATCATAATTACATGAATGCCGAATTAAGGATATTCGTCGTATACAGCTTCTCTGCACCAGTTTTTTGGTAGAGGATACAGAATTGTTGCAGGTAGTAGGAAAACTGTAGGTCTGAAATGCCAAAAACTACAGATACAAAAGCTGGAAATAGTCCACTAACTAAACTGAAGCATGTATAAAAGAATTAGCATTTCCAACAATATTTTTTGCACTCGCCAGCTTTTCTGCCTTTACTGGATTTCTATTGGCCACTCTGTACTTTCAGAAATTTCAAACCACTCAAGGCTGGAAAGTAGGGATGTAACGAATATTCGTCCTATTTCGACCAATACAGATATTCGTATTCGGGGTCTCATGACGAAGCTTCGTACGAATATTCGGCCGAATATCTCAAACATGAAATGAGCGAGTTTGAACATAAATCCAAGTGAACTAAAACGTCACAGTGACAGCAGCAATTCAGAATGGAAGAAACCAGAGTCAAGATACCCCATTCCGATATCCCAGCACCGTCCACCAAAATCCAACTCCTCGGAACCAGTAAGAAAATATACAGTACAGTTTGCTTGTAAGGTAACCAGTTTTTTTAAGATTTTTTTGTGTTTTTCGTTTTTTTTTTTGTTAGGTTTGTTTTTTAAGGTTTGTTTTTTGTTCTTGGTTTATTTTTTAGTTTTTTTTTAGGTTTGAAGGTATGCCAGATTTTAAGATTTGTTTTTAATTTTTTTTAGGATTTTGTTAGGTTTTTTTTATGTTTTTATTTAGGGTTTTTTTTTTTTAATTTTTTGTTAGGTTTTCTTTAGGTTTTCTTAGGCTTGAAGGTATGCTACTTAAAAACCCTTAAAAAAACTTTAAAAAAAAAACAAATAAAAACCTAAAGAGAACCTTAAAAAACCTAAAATAAAACCAAAAATAGACCTTAAAAACAGGCATACCTTCAAACCTAAAAAATCTTCACAAACCTAAAAAAAGCTGAAAAAACAAACCTAAGAAAAAACTAAAATAAACTAAAATAATAAAAAAGAACCTAAAAAAAAAACTAATCTTTAAAAAACTTTTTGTCATAGAGGCAAACTGTACTGTATATTTTCCGACTGGTTCCGATTGGAAATATCTTGGTGGCTGGGGTTCGGATTCGGGTATNTTTTTGTCATAGAAGCAAACTGTACTGTATATTTTCCGACTGGTTCCGATTGGAAATATCTTGGTGGCTGGGGTTCGGATTCGGGTATCTTGACTCTGATATGGAAGAAAGAAATAATCTCAAATTTCTGATAAAAAAATTTCACAGAAATTTCGCTAGTAGTAATTATCTAAAATGTCAAAAGAGCGATTTAGAAGTGCTGTATGTTCCTGTAATCTCAAGTGAGTCATACATCACAATTTGCCTCGACTCAACTATGAGTACCAGATTAAATTAAACTTACTTACTTTGCTTTAAAGAAAGTTCTTAAAAATAAAATCTGCGGTATTCATCAAAACGTAATTCTGACGCATGAATGCAAATCCTGGGGCTGAGACCTTTCGATAGATACCCCACTTACACAGTATGAGATATTCGGACGAAAATTCGTTATTCGTTTTTAGGCCGAATACCGGTATTCGTTACATCCCTACTGGAAAGTATATTTTTTCAATAAATTATAGATAGTTATTTTAAAATCTGTTTTTCTTTGATTTCACTCTTCGCATGAAATATTAATTGCTAGAAAATTGTTGATTTGAACTGTAGCCATAAATTATGGCAGATAAACTGATTGCAAGCTATAGAGTGGATGATGTACAAACGTTAGAGCAGAAAAACTGTAGATGAGGTTAAACTCAGGCTCCTGAGTTTACCGTTCCCAATACTTACCGTGCATTTTCCGACTTACTTTCAATTTACAGGGTTGCCAGACTGTCCTCCATTGTGCCCTAAACAAAGAATGTGGATTTGAAACTGGAAAGTTATATCGCAACTGTAAAATTTGGAGATCATCAGCCTTTCCTCTTTCAGAAGCTGTGGCAATTCGACTCTGGGAAAGAAGTGCGGAAATGGTTAGCCAAACGAAGTGAACATGCTTGCAGTTTACTTTATGTCACTGCATACAGAACTGTTATTCTAAATATAAATATAAATATAAATGAAGTCGTCTCAATTAATATGTAGGCCAGAATTCGGTCAATTAGCAACGTACAATAAAACAAAAATTGAAATGAACGAGCTTAGCAATAAAAAAATTAAAATGCGCCAAACGCACCGACTCAAACTCAATAGATGACAATGAGGGGATTATTATTTCAAAACAACAGGAATAATGCACACAAAAATATGAAAACACAAAAAGATTTTTGATAGTTTTCGTCTTAATTCCAGTCGTGTACTCGTTGGGGTTTCTATTGAGTTTTAGTCTCAATTCGTTCAGGTAGTCGTCAGATTTTCTGTTCAGTTTTCGTCTCAATTCCTGTCGTATACTCGTGAATATTTCTCTGTTAAGTTTTTACTGTCGGTACTCGTCAGGATTTCTGTTGAATTTTCGTCTCAATCCGTCGGGTACTTGTCAGGATTTTTGTTGTTTTTGTCTAGTACCGATCCTTTCAGAAGTAGTTAGAGCTTTTTGAATTTTTTCCCAATCCCTGGTTCGCAAACCTCACATATAAATAATCCTTATCAGCTGCATACTAAACTTTTTCTTTTTTTTTCGGAAAGAAACCTAAACTATTGGTAAGGAAAGGGTTGTGTCTCATGCTGCATCCCATAAACCAGCAACATATCTGGGCACATTCAAAGCGTAATCTACAGATAATGTAGAAACGAATACGGTATTTTTTTTTACTTTTTCTTGTTACGGTTACTGCGACAGTTAACAACAATATTTAACACTCACACCCCACCTACATGGGCACATCTTCGGGTTAACACCAGACATTTTTGGAATAATGATCGATATTGGTACTGTTCTACATCACTCTGACTCTGACTCCCATGGTTTTTGGGAGTCAGAGTCATGACTCTATTAAAACATACGCACATGAGCATATCAGACTTTTTTTACTTATTTTCTCTTATCTACTTTCATCACTAAATGTATAAGGTTCCTTGACAACAAGAAACTAAAAAATAAACTTTCATCTGGTCACACCATAACTCGTAACGTTTAAAATTAAAAAAAAAATATTTCATGAATGTCGGTCGACATCCATACGCAAGGTATGGCAATGGAGGCGCAAAATTTACTTGCAAATATTATTTCGTTTATTTTTACAAATAAATATTTAAAAAATGTTACGAATTAGTTAGTTAACCTGATGAAAGTGGCTTTTTAAGTTTCTTGTTGTCAAGATACCTTGACTAAACGTATAAAAACTTTTTTATTTAAGTTTAATCGATTTTCCATTTTTGTGTTATGTGACTCCGGAGTCGAGAGTCATGAGTCTGACTCTGATTCAGAGTCGACTTGCAAAATTCTAGAAGTCAGAGTCCTGACTCTAAGAGTCGACTCCCAACATTTCTGACTGGTAGTCATGGAGAACACTAGATATTNGAAGTCAGAGTCCTGACTCTAAGAGTCGACTCCCAACATTTCTGACTGGTAGTCATGGAGAACACTAGATATTGTTAAAGTGTCGAAAAGTTCTATGGAAAAATTGTGTGTATTGTTGGATGCTTTTGTATTAATACAAAAGCATACGATATAATAGACAATTTTTCCATAAAACTTTTCGACACTTTACCAATATCGATCATTGTTCTAAAAATTTCTGGTGTTAACCAGATGATATGCCCATGTACGCGGTGGGCTGGGTAGTTAACTTTTGCAGTAACCGTGGCAAGAAAAAGTAAAAAAAAAAACTACCGTATTCGTTTCTACATTATCTGTAATTCATAATTTGAGATTAGACATTTATCATAATTGGAAATTTAATACAAAATTTCCAATTATGTTAAATGTCCAATCTCAAATTGTCTAATTCTGTCACTCGAGTTACCCAAATTTTGGGTCAAAATTTTCTTTTGCCAGCGTAAAATACAAGTCTTAAAAAATTATTTTTCCTCGCAAATGTTTTTTATATATTTTCGAAGATTTGCTTTCCTTCTAGATAGTATTTAACCTGGGTAGGATTTTATTCCCTTGGAACTATTTTTTATTTATACAATACTAATGTTTTTAGCCGCGCATTTAATCTGTTCCTGCTTAATTAAGTGAGATAAATCCATCCATGTTCTAAACGAACAGACTCTAGTGTGAAAAAGACCCTCTGCATCCAATTCAAAAGNTCCATCCATGTTCTAAACGAACAGACTCTAGTGTGAAAAAGACCCTCTGCATCCAATTCAAAAGCAAAATTTTCTGACTTCAAAGTTTCCACTACTTTTCACCATGACTCACAGTTTAGCTTAGTCAGAGTCACCGCATCTCTAAACATTTGGAGTCCGACTTTCGGATCCATGAGTGTCATACTCCTTGAATTTGTTCGGTGACTTTGAATAATAAAAATGTGCATAATGAAATAAAAATAAATAAATATGCGTCATGTAATACAAACTGCAAAATCCCCTATGACAATACGAAATTAGAAAATATATATAGTGGAGTTTACTAAAGTAAGGCAGAGAAAGGAGAATTTACTTTCACCTTCACATGCTACTTTACTGCAAAGTGAAAGGAAATGCTGCTTTCTCTGCCTGACTTTAGTAAACTCCACTGTATAAATTTTGGGTGTATGCACATAGAGTCGCCACAGCGAATTTTACAAACGCGACGACGATTTTTCTGAATCGCTGTTACAAAGACGAATATGCAATCGTAGACTCAATTGCGCTTAATTACACATAGCATAACCTACGATTGCGATTGAAATATTCGATTGGAAGATATGAGAAATGCAAAACAATGTAACAAAGCAGAGAGGCAAAGAGAGGGGTCGGCAGGTTCTCTGTTGAGTCAGGTGGAAACACACACAGGGGTCAAAACCCTCGAGTTTTTTTTCTCAATTCACCATCTATCAGCATTACAGAATGTGATTTAATTGGACATAAGCTAATGCAAAACAATGAGCGAGCAAAGCAGAGAAAAGAGAAAGAGGGATCGGCAGGTTCTCTGTTGAGTGAGGTGGAAACACACATAGTGGTCATACTTTGATTTTTTATTTCAACTCACCATCTCTTATCATTACAAAATCGCGTATCGTCACAAAAAATATCTGTTTCGAACAGATATGAGCGAATCGCTCCTAGGGATGATAAAATATCTAAAAACTCACATCGCGATTGAAAAAACTCTCGTCGCGAATCTATGTGAAGGCTTTTGCGTCAATCGCGAATTCTAAAATCGTCATCGCGTATGTAAAATTCGCTGTCGCGTCTCTATGTGCATGTAGCCTTAATGGTAAAAGTAGATGAGAAAAATATGAAAAATTAGTCTGTTATGCTCATTTTCGCATGTCGGTAAATAATAATGACTCTGAGTTCTACCACAAAGGAGTCAGTTACCAAATGACTCCCGACTCCTAACTCTGACTGTGAGTCATGATACTCAGAATCGCTATACGAGTCATGCTTCAGGTGTTCGCGTCGTTGAAATCAAGTTTCAAATTCGAAAGATGAAAATTAAATGTACATGAAATTTTAAACCCCAATGCTTTTGGCATATGCTCAACCACTTGAATTTTATACTCAAAAGTCNCAAATTCGAAAGATGAAAATTAAATGTACATGAAATTTTAAACCCCAATGCTTTTGGCATATGCTCAACCACTTGGATTTTATACTCAAAAGTCTCAAAAATGCAAGGGACGAAACAGATGGGAAGAGATAGGGCTCGAAATTAATTCAACTATTAACTTCTGGAGCCTCCCATAAATGGCCAAAAAGTGAATCTTGTTCTAATTTTCACTATCAAGGTCAGTCTGATGTTCTCTATCAGCTTATGAATTGTAGAGGTCTACCAATAGCGTGCGTGGATTTGCGTGAGATTGTGCAAGGTTCCTGTTTTACGTGAAATTGTGTGTTTGTGTAAAAACCGAAAGAGATTTTACGAAATTGTATCCTCTCTCATTGGTTAGAGTCACTAAGCCCATCTCACTTGAGTGAGATTGTGTAATAAAGGAACCTTACACAATCTCATGCAAATCTACGCACGCTATTGGTACACCCCTAGTGTAAGTTGGAATGACCGTAAATTAATTTTATCAAAGTTTTCACAATTACCACACTTTTGTATTTAATTGTGAAAAGTATTTTCTCGAATGCAAATAAATCCCTCCAGGCGTTCGAACAGAAACATTAACTGAATAAAAACCATACAACGCTAGAGATTCGTATTTTGAAATAATATTATGGAAAAATTTTTTTAGGAAAACAATTTAATCCCTTGTATATTTTGAGTTAAACTCGGAAAAGTGATAAAAAATTCACAAATAGTTAAGATTTCTTTACTTACTTTTGACATGAACAAACCGATGCGAAATAACACGCACAAATCATGGAAAATGACACGCGCAACTTTTTTTTGTTTTACTTTCTCAGTGAAAGTAAGAGAAAATTCAAAAATTAATAATTAAAGAATATGAATAATTATTAATTTCTGCATGGTTACCTTTGTTTTTGCTTGTTTCGGGAAACCCGGGAATCTCCCGGAATTCGGGAATTTCTCGTTTCCCGTTACTAGGGTAATTTTCCCGGAAGTTGCAATCACTAGACGAGACAGAGGACATACAGAACATACAGGGAGTCTGTACATTAGTGTCCCTATAGCCGAGTCCCTATATAGTACCTATACACCATTTTCCAGGGGGNAGACAGAGGACATACAGAACATACAGGGAGTCTGTACATTAGTGTCCCTATAGCCGAGTCCCTATATAGTACCTACACACCATTTTCCAGGGGTTGGCGGTACAACATAGAGATGGTTTTGAGAATAATATAGTCTGGGAGTGACGTCACTGTTACGCACTTCGAATTCCCTAACATTTCTCCTCGTGCATTTTCATGACTTTTCATGGAACATTTGTAGTGTAGTCCCTCTATGGAATTCAAGTAAGTGATACGTTAATCGACTGGAAATTTATCGTAGATTACGAATTTGACATCCATTGTTGGCGGTCAAGTCAAATTTTGCAAAATTTTTGCAAATTTGTGCCAAAGAAACAAAAATTTTTTAGCATGACTTACCCCAAGGTTGCTATAAGGAATTAATCTAAACTGGCTACGATAAGGTTAGCCACTTACTCATTTTTTTTTCAAAATTAATTTTTTGAAGAAATAACAGTCAACAAAGTCAAATAAACAATAATTTTTNTAATCTAAACTGGCTACGATAAGGTTAGCCACTTACTCATTTTTTTTTCAAAATTAATTTTTTGAAGAAATAACAGTCAACAAAGCCAAATAAACAATAATTTTTTCGCTTTCTATAGTTGCTTAGGAATATACTACAAACGCAAAAATTTGGAAGAGAACAAAATATAAAAAAAAAATTTTATAAGTAAAACCATAAATTAGTGTCTTCTTTTTGTTAAAAAATTAATTTTGAAAAAAAAATTGAGTAAGTGGCTAACCTTATCATAGTCAGTTTAGATTAATTCCTTATAGCAACCTTGCGGTAAGTCATTCTAAAAAATTTTTTTTCTTTGGCACAAATTTGCAAAAATTTTGCAAAATTGATGGATGGAGGGCTGGAGGGGTGAAGGGCTAAAGTTTATCTGGAGGGGTGGAGGGCTGAAGTTGATCTGGAGGAGTGGAAGGGTGGAGGAGTGGAGGTGTATTATTATCCGTGGAGGGCTCTTATGTTCAACGCAGGGCGAAAGGTTGGAGTCTTTTTATAGAGCAATAGAGCCATTTTGAACCCGTAATCCTTGTACAATCTATTTATTTTGTTTTGATTGTGTTCCGATGTATTCAATATTTAATAAAGTAAAATTATTTAATTACAAAAACAGAACACTACTAAAATAAAAAGAAAATCAATTAGAAATTAACCAAAAATTATTGCGGGATGGATGTAATCCAGTAGGAGCTGTTGTAGGCGGACGCGGATAGATCTTTGCTGAGTGGACTGGAAGGTGGAGGGGTCAACTTACCTTGAAGTGGTCTTTGCTGAATGAAGGGCGGAGGGATGGAAGGAAAAGATTAGCTTGGACGGGTGGAGTGGTCAATTTAGCTTGGAGGGGTGGAGGGCTGGAGGGGTCAATTTAGCTTGGAGGGGTGGACGGCTGGAGGGCTGGAGGGGTCTTTGCTGACTGGAGGGCGGAGGGGTGGAGGGCCCATCCCGTGCCCATCTATGTGCTGAAGCCTTTACTAAACCAATTCTGCGAAGAAGGAATCCCACACGCCAAGACTTAAAACAGCAATTAACGCAATAGTTTAGTTTCTATAATAATCGGGCGTTATTCACGGCTACAAACAGGACCTAATGCCCTAACAATTGTGCTACAGAGCCGATTGGGAAAATGCNTCGGGCGTTATTCACGGCTACAAACAGGACCTAATGCCCTAACAATTGTGCTACAGAGCCGATTGGGAAAATGCTGCTTTATAAGTAAGATTATTTGATGATTTGGTAGTTATGAACACCAAATTTTTGAGTGTACATTAGGCAAATATTCATCTCAGTAGAAAATTCTCTATTCCACTAACGACTTGAGTCGAATGTAGAAATGAGTCGTGTAACGAATCTTTCGAAATCTAAACAAGTATTTTGTTTTTCTACTCAATTCGCCGGGTTAGAATGGACAAAGTGTACTAGACTTGTTATAAGTTCATTTTAAATTGTCATCCCTATGATTTACAAAGTGAATAGTCAACGAAATCTTAAACGGCATCAGCGTTAGTAAATGTAATTTAATATTTTTTGAAAATGTACATAAAACCCAATATCAGCCAATCCTTAATTAAATAGTTTTTAAAGTATGAAGAGTCAAGACATGAATTGTTTTTCATGCCTCTGTCCATCTTAACACACTAACGACGTGTTTCTATGGGCTTGACTTCCTTCCAATTTCGAAATTTCTTTTGAATTACACTTCTTGAATTTGAATTTGAATTGCCAACTGAATAAATGTAAACGAGAACTTGATTAGGAATCGTCCAGCATCATTTTAGATTGTCGCTTTGATTGAAAATGTGAAGTGACGAAAATCTAAAATGACCGTGTAGATGTTAGGTGTGACGAAGACAAATTTTCCAAAGTAATGTGCAAATAGAAATAAGGAACCTGTCCTTAACTAATGTTTCTAGGGATGAAGAGTCTCGACATGATTTACTACTCATTCCTCTGCCAATCATCTTCATAGACACACTTATTAATTCTGGTTAGTCCCAGTTGACCTCAATAAGACAGAAAATGTGCATTAAGGTCAAATACCNTTGCCAACTGAATAAATGTAAACGAGAACTTGATTAGGAATCGTCCAGCATCATTTTAGATTGTCGCTTTGATTGAAAATGTGAAGTGACGAAAATCTAAAATGACCGTGTAGATGTTAGGTGTGACGAAGACAAATTTTCCAAAGTAATGTGCAAATAGAAATAAGGAACCTGTCCTTAACTAATGTTTCTAGGGATGAAGAGTCTCGACATGATTTACTACTCATTCCTCTGCCAATCATCTTCATAGACACACTTATTAATTCTGGTTAGTCCCAGTTGACCTCAATAAGACAGAAAATGTGCATGAAGGTCAAATACCGATGTCCCATTGATGTCTGTCCTACGAATTCCAAAAATCCGATAAGACATTTAACTGTCACATTTGACTTCCCAAATTACTTCAAATGGAAAATTGATTTTAAAATTTAGGGTTGTCTATGCTTATTTTAAATTATTGCTGCTTCGATTTCTAAAGCAAAGCGACAATATTCTTTAATGACGTTGGGGTTGTTAAGTATGACNATATTCTTTAATGACGTTGGGGTTGTTAAGTATGACTTAAAATTTTCCCAAACACTTATGGAAATAACAGCCCGCTCTTAATCAACTTGTTAAAAGAATGAAGGACCGCGACAGGATTGGTCTACGATACCTCTATCCTAGTGACAGGAAAAATGACAAATTTTGAAAAATTAAACTCTTACNGTCTACGATACCTCTATCCTAGTGACAGGAAAAATGACAAATTTTGAAAAATTAAACTCTTACCCCTCAATATTGTTCCATTTGGTTAGAAACTACCTTGGTAAAAATTTTGTTACAACCCGTTAAGATTTAAGGGTGCCCCAAGGGGCCCCAAAGTTTTCCAATAAGTTTACGCTGTGGCATGGTCTACTCTTAAATTCAAAATTTTGGCAAAAACTCAAATCTTTACCGATTCTCATAAAACGTACAGGAGACATCTACAGTAGCATGCTAATGTTATTGCCCATAATAATTTTCAAAAAATTTAAACCGTAATTTTTCATTTAGATTTTAATAAAAATTTTTTTTTTTTTTTTTTGAAAATGTACATGTATGGAGTCAGAAAACTCGGAATCAATAGTTCAGCTTTATTAACAGAACGCTAAGAAACGGTAGAGTACATAATTGATTTCTGTAGATTAACTAATTGTANTAGTTCAGCTTTATTAACAGAACGCTAAGAAACGGTAGAGTACATAATTGATTTCTGTAGATTAACTAATTGTACCGTAGATTATATAATCACATACTTTTTGCTCCCCACCAAGGTAATACAAAATTTTTGCGAACTTTAATCACTTAATTGATCTAACACTTTCCTTCTCCGCGTAACTAGACGTCTTTCTTCTTTCAAAAACCANGAACTTTAATCACTTAATTGATCTAACACTTTCCTTCTCCGCG
Organism: Holacanthella duospinosa; assembly: GCA_002738285.1. Taxonomy (NCBI): domain Eukaryota; kingdom Metazoa; phylum Arthropoda; class Collembola; order Poduromorpha; family Neanuridae; genus Holacanthella; species Holacanthella duospinosa. The sequence continues at coordinate 7,861 of NIPM01000249.1, read as the reverse complement.
TAACTAGACGTCTTTCTTCTTTCAAAAACCAAAGTGGCACAGCCGTGCACTGACAAATTTTTCAGCTGTGTAATTACAAATATGAATGTATTTCGGATTCAATTTTATTATGGATGTAAGCTGGAATAATAAACTCGAAATGTTAATTTATACACTAAGCTCGTCTCCTATTTCGTAGTTCAGCTTCAATTGTTAACTTGTGATTTGGTTACTAGAATTCACTGTGTAGTTATTCAATTTTGCAACAGTTTGAAGTGATATAGATATGCAGGAATTGGAAGTTTTTATAAAAAAATTTCTTATGTGTTAAAATATGCTGTCAAAAAAATGTTGAACTGAATGAATTTCACATACCGAGGAGTAACAACATTTAGCGAATCGACAAGGTATAGTGTATTAGTAATACTTAACTGAAGAAATTAATAGGGTGTATTTTAGTCTACAAAGTGTATGTATTGAAACTATGTACAATATTTAGCAGAGTAATTAATGAAAAACAAGCATAAACTAGTATAGTGTAGTCTTCTATTGATCAGACAGTTCTATTATGAAGCAAAGGCAGTTGGTTATTTTTTGTTATAAAACTATCCCCTCCATTCATCGAATGTAATTTCCCCATCATTGTCTTTATCTGAAGTTTGAAATAATTCCGTGATTTCATCCGCGTCAAGATCTTCATCACCTCCCAGCAATTTGTTGAATTCATACTCGATGACAACACCATCCGAATTTATGTCAAATTCGTTGAAACTTTGTCTGTCGAACTCTTCCTTTGCTTGCTTTCTCGGACAGTTTGCATCGGTCCATGAAATTTGTGCAAACGATATTGTCGCTACCAGAAGCAATATCCAAATATATTTCGCCATCTAAAAAAATATTTAATGAAAACTATAATTTGAATTTTGTTTGTCAAATAAATAAATTTTTTACTGTTATTTTATATCTGTGCAAGAATATGTAGCAAAGAAGTGTTTCTGAAACTTGCTTAGGTTTATTGAAAGTTACCAATTTATATAGTCTGCTTTCATTGACGTCCAATTAATCCAATTTCCAATATTAAAAATGTTTCACGAATACCAGCATTGCAACAGTAAGCGTTCATAATTAATCGTTTCCTTTTAAATTGGGAATATTAGCTTGTTGACAGTTTTGTATGAATGAGTAGAAAAATCCAGACGTTGTGTTAACAATTTTCACAAACTGTAACATGGAGCAATTGTATCCAATTACAGATGTAAAAATTCATTATGTATCAGGTTAATTTAAAAAAATTGTAAGGAAACGACAGCCAACGAAAAGAGCATTAATCGAGTAGTTAAAAAAAAAGTTTGAACATGAGTGTATTATATATGGACATATTCATTTCCATATAAAGTGCCGATATCATATTTCGATTCCACAACTACTATCGGTATTCTAAGACATTCTTATTGGTATTCAATTCAAAGAAAATTCGAAAGAGTTTATTTGATGTACTTCAACAATAGCCACAAATATGTGTAACACTAAACAACAACTAATGACATTCAGAAGTAATTTCGAAAATTCTAAGCATGATACTTATTAGAAGGAAAAAATCAACAAAGAAATAAATTCAAATAATTCAAAAATTGTTAGGCTAGGCAGGTGAGGAATAAAAGTATAAAAGAAGATTGATATCAAGTAGTTTTAGCTCTGAACATTATAGTTACTATACGCGTTTAAATTTGGTGTCGAACAAACAAGTAATATATTTTGTTGTTTAGCCCCTAATATCTAAAATTTTATTGTTACTGAACTGATCATGTATCCGAAATTATGGAAGTAGGGTACGAATTTTGTCTATTCAAGGACACTTGTACTTCAAGTTCAACTTTAAAGTTTATTATTATTATTATTATATTTANACAAACAAGTAATATATTTTGTTGTTTAGCCCCTAATATCTAAAATTTTATTGTTACTGAACTGATCATGTATCCAAAATTATGGAAGTAGGGTACGACTTTTGTCTATTCAAGGACACTTGTACTTCAAGTTCAACTTTAAAGTTTATTATTATTATTATTATATTTATTATTTATTATTTATTATTTAATTATTATTTATTTCATTATTATTATTGTCTTTATTTATAAACTTTTAAGTAATATTCGCAGAAACTTTTACATCAATAAAAAATCAAGTAAGCAAGAAATTTCAAATTTCCTGAATAAATAAATAAGATAACCGAAATCGGAGCTGAGAATCAACCTTTATTGAGGCTAGAGTTGAGCCGCGTAAAACATTTTTTGAAGCCCAGTTGCCACGATGCGCAACAAAAAATCAACTTTGTAACCTAATAAATATTTTCATAGTTTGAGTGAGAGCGGAGCCAAAACAACCTTCAAATCCTCAAGCAATCCCAGATAAAAGTTTTTTGGGAGCTAGANGCAATCCCAGATAAAAGTTTTGTGGGAGCTAGGGTTAAAGCGGAGCCCGAAAAAAGGTTTTGGAAGCCTAGGAGTAAAAACCATTGAGAGCTGAACTCAAAAGAATAGACAGCGTGGAAGCGGGAGCGAAATCAGAAAAAAACGCCGATCATTGGACCGTAATACCGTATCACCGTAATAGGTTGTGGTTCGGAGTGTCGAATGCTTGGTAAAGATCAACGGAGTAAACAATAAACTGTTCCTTTTCTTTGAGCAGTTGGACTTGTGGACTGCGTAAGATCTGCACCTCCGGAAACAAGATTGAAAATCCGACACGATGTTGTGTATGGTTATCCACTCCACCAGCCTGCTATTTAGAATATTTGTAAAAAGTTTGAATGTATTGCCCCGGCGAGAGATTGGACGGTAGTTCGCAGGGTCTTCTCTTGAACCCTTTTTGGATATCAGACAAATCAACGCATTGCACCATTGAAAGGTGACTTTCCCTGAATGAAAACAGTTGAAAAAGGCTGGTTAGGTATAGTATGAGGACTGGATAACTGATCTTGCAAACACTGTGCGGTATAAGGTCTTCACCGNAAACAAGATTGAAAATCCGACACGATGTTGTGTATGGTTATCCACTCCACCAGCCTGCTATTTAGAATATTTGTAAAAAGTTTGAATGTATTGCCCCGGCGAGAGATTGGACGGTAGTTCGCAGGGTCTTCTCTTGAACCCTTTTTGGATATCAGACAAATCAACGCATTGCACCATTGAAAGGTGACTTTCCCTGAATGAAAACAGTTGAAAAAGGCTGGTTAGGTATAGTATGAGGACTGGATAACTGATCTTGCAAACACTGCGGTATAAGGTCTTCACCAGGTGCTTTGCCAGATTTCAATTTTTTATGACCACGATTGTCTTGAGAGCATCAAATTCCCTGTCATATTTTGTTNGGTGCTTTGCCAGATTTCAATTTTTTATGACCACGATTGTCTTGAGAGCATCAAATTCCCTGTCATATTTTGTTTCCATCAACAAAAGTTTTGGCTCATTGTGTCGTCATCCACTATCACGTAGACACCTGAGAGAGAAGTTTTTTTCGTAGTTAAGAGTTTTGCAATCATTATCAACCATGTTGACGATTTCCAGTGGATTCAGAGATTTGACTACCTTGAGGTCTTTGCAGTTGTCAAGAATTGCAGAATACATAAAATTACCAGAAAGGTCCACGTCGATAAATTCAGTCGGGGAGTTACTTAATTTCAATTCGAGTGATTTGACAAATTCACAATGTCCGGGTTCTTTAACTGGAATATTGAGTTTAGATTTCGAAAGTTTGATGATTATTTGGGATTCTACACGAGACTTGAAGTAAAGCAGTAACGGGAAATGATCCGAATGAGTCCATTCGACAACCTTAGCAGGAGCGACTCCACTGTAAAGTGTCTGTAATAAAGTAAGTCCTATCGGACAATAGTGACTCCGCCGCTGCTCTCATCTAGAAGTTTATTTTGTACTGGAAGTCCAGCAAGTTTTATTTTAGTTTTCTGGTGCGTTGAATTCACCAAGGACTTCTTCACTNTATTTTGTACTGGAAGTCCAGCAAGTTTTATTTTAGTTTTCTGGTGCGTTGAATTCACCAAGGACTTCTTCACTACTCTCCAAGGCTAAGGGCTCATATGTCAACAGTCGGATATTCTTCCCACTGTCTCGGGACGGAAGAAGGGGTAATACAATTCTAATCCTTTGCGCTACACCGAAGCGAATCCTGCACTTTATAGCCTTAGATGTCACTTAAGGTCAAAGGCTGATTCCGATACCCCTCCCCCATCAAAATCAACAAAATGGATTCGAATTTGAGATTAATTATCGCTAGTAAAGTTGGGAAAAGACATTCAGATTGTCAAAATTTGATCTCGAACCTAACAATGAATTTCTTTAGGTTTAGGTATAATGGTATCGATAACGATGAGTGTTTAATTTTGATGTACTAATCTGACTTCATGATTGTCCGTATTTCGTTGAATAAGGACTGTTAATGTTTACAGTGCTTTCCATAGTATTTTAAGTGTCCTTGTTTCTTTTCACTAGGTTATTTGTACTCTAATAACAAGGAATCGTGTTAAGAAAGTGTTCGTCCACTTTGAACACTTATTGCAAGACTGATTTTAATGACGTCATATTGAAACTGATTAGTGATAGTGCTACAAAAGGTCTTGTAGAAAATCTAGGTATGCCGAACGATCTAGTAAAACGAGTTCGTCGTAGTTTTTTTGACGTGATTGCTGATTGTTCAGCGCTAGGGTCCGAATGACTCCCACTTTCTTCAGAGTCAGAGTCAGGTGACTCAGAGTCATGACTCACTGACTCCCATTTTCACACTGAGTCAGAGTCACGAATTTTAATCACTCAGTGAGCATGACTCAGTGACTCTTATAGAATCACTCCTGAAGCTTGAGTCAGAGTCAGGTGACTCAGAGTCATGACTCTGTGACTCTGAGTCATGACTCAGTGACTCAGCTTCACAGAAATTTTATGTTATTTTTTTACAGTAAAATGAGCATAATGCGTATTCAAAGCTCAAAATGAGTAATACAAAGATGCTAAGTTACCTGCTCTTTTCAGTTAAAGACTCTTAAATAAATTTTTGAAATTCTTCTTTATTTTTGATCCGATTTAAAATTAAATTACCTAACCTGCAATATTTACNTGAGTAATACAAAGGTGCTAAGTTACCTGCTCTTTTCAGTTAAAGACTCTTAAATAAATTTTTGAAATTCTTCTTTATTTTTGATACGATTTAAAATTAAACTACCTAACCTGCAATATTTATCCTGATCTTTCGTATCAACTCTATCAAAATAATCGATGATTGGACACATCGGAATGTTTTGAGCTTTTTTTATTTTATTGACTTTGTTCAATTAACTCATTTTTTTTACTGTCTAATTACCAAACAGTGCACTTCTAAATTAGCTTAAAATCTAAATTAAAAATTTCGAATGATTGAATAAATTTGGGTTTCGATTTCGAATGATTAACGTTGAATTTCGATTTAGCTTACAGTTTGTACCGAGACTTAAACTTCGATTTCAATTTCGACTGAAAAGTTGAATTAAATTTGGATTTGGATCTTCATCGAATAACGGATTTCGAATTCGAGCACCTTAGAATTATGAATTTTAATTTTTTTAAAGTATAAAACTTTGTCTATCTTAAGAAAACTCCGTTTTATTATACATGCTTGAAACTTATTTCCAGATCTTTTAGTATATTTCAATTTCGATGGCCTGAAATGTTATGGATTTCGATTTTGAGAAACTTAAAATCATAGATTTAGATCTAAACTATTTAAAATTATGAATTATGCTTTAGATTTTGTGGTTCTTTAAAATAATCGATTTCCACTTACATTTCTATTTCAAATGGCTATTGTCTACTTCGATTCTGATTGTGAGTTGGAATTTTTAGAAGCGTTGAGTTTAAATTTTTATTAAAATCTGAGTTCGATTTCGATGTGTAGTGGTGTAGGTTACAAGTGTGCTTCAAACTAAACACGAACCGCGCGGCAGTAAACTCACACTCTCAGATTTGTTGTGTTGCGGGAGTTGAAAAGAATTTTTTAGTATAAAAAAGGCAAAATGTAAGCAGTAACGCTTTGTTGCTTGGGAGTCATGACTCTTCCTAGTGAGTCACGACTCAGAGTCAGTTTGGAAAGGCACAGAGTCACGAGTCAGGTGACTCAGAGTCACGACTCAGTGACTCCCATTTCTCTATTGAGTCAGAGTCACCCAAAACCAGTGACTCCGAGAAACCGATGAGTCAGAGTCAGAGTCACGTGACTCAGAGTCATGGCTCAGAGTCACTGAGTCAGAGTCATTCGGAACCCTATTCAGCGCCTGCAAGTCAAAATCATAACTCTGGTTTACATGTGTTATAGAAAAAACAACCAATGAGCAATGCATCCGAAAAAATTTCGTCGTGTAGTCAAGCGGAAAGCAGTAGAAGTCTGTTGGATGGAAAAGTGGATTCTCCTACTTTCTTCAAAACTCTAGCCTTCCTCCCCTTTAGTCTATTCCCATCCCTCAGAGTGGATGGACTGGTCGGTGTGAGAGAAATTCTCCAAGACTGACATCCATCTTGGAAAAAAGAGGATNAAGTCAAAATCATAACTCTGGTTTACATGTGTTATAGAAAAAACAACCAATGAGCAATGCATCCGAAAAAATTTGGTCGTGAAGTCAAGCGGAAAGCAGTAGAAGTCTGTTGGATGGAAAAGTGGATTCTCCTACTTTCTTCAAAACTAGCCTTCCTCCCCTTTAGTCTATTCCCATACCTCAGAGTGGATGGACTGGTCGGTGTGAGAGAAATTCTCCAAGACTGACATCCATCTTGGAAAAAAGAGGATGGGAAGTCAGTCTCATTCCTCTCACTCCGTATCTTTCGCTTTTGTAATTTGTTTAAAGTTAACTTTTGGGCTTCGCCAGTCCAGTCCTGGTTGAAATGAATGGTTAACCGACCCACAGCTGTCAGGTCGGTGACCTCTCTACCTCTGACCCCCACTGTCTCACAGATTTCTCCCTTATTTTATTTGATTCCCCGTTTGTCCCAATTACACAACCAATTCCTATTCCAAACCCTGTCACTTCCCATATCCTACCCTAACCTCCCATAAATACTTGCTATTCTCTAAATACTAATTAATTACCCTAATTATTCGCCAAATACCCCGTGTAAGACCAATCCCGTCGTACAAGTCACTCCAACACAGTATTCGACGGACTCAGAGTAATTCTAAATATTTAACTTTAAATCGTTTTGGTTTGTATTCATTATGACTAATCTAGAAAGGAGCTGCCAATTTATTATTCAATGTTTAAAATAAAGAAACAGACTACGCGCCATCAGCACCTCTCTTGAATTACTAAACTTAGGAACTAATGCTTATACCGAAACTAATATTTGCTAACTCATAATCACATAAAACAATGAGCAAAGAATTAATTATGTTAACAACTAGTACAAAATCAAAAATAATTCATAGGAAGACGATAGCGTTAGTGGAAATCTGAGAAAACGAGCATAAACATCATAAACCAATGTGATTTAGCGTTAGTCATTTACACTGTCTTTATCATGGCCAATCCTTGTTGGATCAGAATTTCCCACGCTCTTTCAAACTTATAGCCATGATCCGGTGAAGTAATGGTCTCATATACAATGTCAACTCCAATGCTGCGACACANGAGAGAAATTCTCCAAGACTGACATCCATCTTGGAAAAAAGAGGATGGGAAGTCAGTCTCATTCCTCTCACTCCATACCTTTCGCTTTTGTAATTTGTTTAAAGTTAACTTTTGGGCTTCGCCAGTCCTGGTTGAAATGAATGGTTAACCGACCCACAGCTGTCAGGTCGGTGACCTCTCTACCTCTGACCCCCACTGTCTCACAGATTTCTCCCTTAT
>NIPM01000248.1:111071-277058 GCA_002738285.1 Holacanthella duospinosa | reverse complement strand
TTTAACTTTTGAATTTGTGGCTTTTCCCACCGTTTCTCTAATTTCTTGTTTCAACAGTTAGAGCCCATGTTACTCATTACTGTATTAATTCTCAACAATGAAAAGTTTTTAAGTTCAAAGTTAATGTGAATCAGTAAGAAACCCTATGCAATAAAACTCAACAATTGTAACAATTAATGTTTCAAATAAATAAAAGTTTTTATTTAATTTAGATTTTTTTATACTTTACAAAAAAAATAAATCCCTCAACAATGACTTTAACAATTGCTAGATCCTAACTTTACCTACTCAAGGTGAGAGACCGTAGTCTAAAGTCAGAATGAACTCCTGGGCAAAATCCCAGGGTTTATATACCTTGGAACCCTGTAGTGCCTAAAGCAAAAACTACTATTATTATTAATAATAATAAATAACAAAAGGAATTATATAATTATTCAAAGGTGCCTAGTGCACAATTTCTATTATTATTATAATAATAACAAAGAAAGAAGAAAAAAAACAAGGTAAGAAAAAAATCTATTACTAAAGAACTATTTTTAACTTACTTAGTCATAAACTATTCTAAGTCATAACAATATGATGAGTTGTGAACAGCCGGCTTGAGACTGGCTTCCCATTCCCTTTTTTTCAAAATGGATGGAGCGTCGGTCTGGGAGAATTTCTCCCACACCGACGAATCCATCCACCCTGAGAATGGGTAATTTTTTAAAGGAAGTGGGAAACCACTTACCTATCTAACAATGCATGAAAGCATGATTAGAGCAAAAATAATAATAGGCGTACTCAATCTGAGGTTTGTTAACTTACAATTTTGTAAGTTTACAACGTTTGTAAAGTTACAAGAGAGAAATTTGGCGGGAAACAAATTCCAACCTCCTCATTGGTCCGTAACTTTACAAAGCATTTGTAAACTTTACAAACCAAAAGGGCATGTTTTTAGTTTACAAAATACAAAAGTTTTTGATTTGCTTTTTTTTTTTTTTTTTTTTTTTAACCTAATCTTCACAACAAAAAGTAAAATTTTTAATCAATTCACTGGAGAAGCTGTAGCTGTTTGAATTTTGTTTTATAAACAGGTGAGTATTCAGAGTAAACAAATAATTAATGATACACAGCTTGAGTCAGCTGTTAAGTACCTTAGTAACCATAGTTTTGATGGTTTTCGAAAGGGCCAAGCATCAGTAACGTGCAGCAGAATTTACAAAAAGTAACACGAACTAGGTAACAATTTCCCACTCAGACTTTGTAACTTTGTAACTTTACAAATCTGAACTGCGCATGTGCGAGTTTTGTAAACTTACAGAGTTGTAAGTTTACAAATCCAGATTGAGTACCCCTAATATTAAAAACAAATTTTTTTTTAATTCGATTTTACTTTAGTCATTCGAAATTTTGAATTTAGATTTCAAACTAAGATTTCAAGGTTTGATAATTACGCAGTAAAAATGAGTTAATTGAACAAAGTCAATAAAATAATAAAAGTTCAAAACAGTCCTATGTGTTCAATCATCGATTATTTTGATAGATTTGGCACGAAGGGTCAGTGTAAATATAAAAAATACGCATTATGCTCATTTTGCGGTACAAAGAAAAATATAAAATTTCTGTGAATCTGAGTCACTGAGTCATGACTCTGAGTCACCTGACTCCGACTCAAGCTTCAGGAGTGATTCTATAAGAGTCACTGAGTTAGGTGCACTGAGTTAGGTGCACTGAGTCATTAAAATTCATGACTCTTACTCTGAAAATGGGAGTCCGTGACTCATGACTCTGAGTCATGGGAACCCTACTCCACACAGCCTCTTTGGCAATGGGGTGTCAAAATTTTAAGTCTAGAAAATGTCCCAGGTTTCAAGGACAATTCCTCACTGGCAATTATTCTTGCAAGACTAGTGTATCACATGACTCAGTTTTGTCAGAAAATAGGGTCATTGACTCATTGAGTCAATAATCTGTCTCTATTTTCAGTCTATCAAAGCATTAAAAAAGAATAGTAAAACAAGGTGAAAATTAGAAATAGTGCCCATATATGAAATGGGTTCGCGGGCGGTGCCTTGTGACGCAAGTGGACCTTTAGATTAACGAAATATATCCGATCTTCTGATCCTATCCGCTACTTTACCTTACCAGAGACAATACCTCGAGCAACTTAAGGATCTCTCTTAAAGAGTGATACCTTATTTCTTAGATTTATAAATTAAAGATCCTGGCCTCACAAGGGGAACAATCAACGTGGGTCTGGATTATTGGCGATGTTCTGTTCGTATTACTTTGTAATAAAGTATAATGTTATTTTATTTCACCGAGTGAAGATGCTGATAGAACAAGAGCTAGAGAAGGAATGAATGCTGGAAAATGGATTCAACACAACGGTGAATACCGATTTAGAATATGGTAGAGAGAAGTTGTTGCTTTTAGTTTGATTGATAGTAGACCGAATTAAATAAGTTTTTAAGTTTTGAGAATAATTCTATTTGAGATTTGAAATATTGGTAAAGAATTTTAATCCTATAATTCATTTTCTTATCTTTAGTTGCTGTATGTATGTCTTATTTGGAAATTATCGATAGTGACTTTAAATTTTTGTTTTCCATTAAATTTTTGTACTTCCTTCGTAAATCTTCTCTTTTTATAAGATTTTGTATATTTAAATTTTGTAAAATTGTTGAATTTAAGTTGAATTTTTCCTTAAATAATTAATTATGTTTACTTTTGCTATTTGTTATTTGCTGCCAATGTCCTATAATTTACTATAGGTTTTTTCTATGGTAAACCATATCACCTTTATAAATTTTTTGTGTAATTTTTGATTGACTTAAACTTTCATCTAATTTTCTCATCATGTAAGGTTTCAATTCAGAGACATGACGCTTCCCTAATGCTTAGCCATTAGCAACTGCGCCATTTTGGTAAGTGACTTCGGTTACTTTTACCAAAATTCGAAATGGACCAATCCAACGACTTGTGAGCTTTTGTATCACTCCCTCTCGCTTATTTGACAAAGTATGATTTTTAGCCAATACCAAATCTCCAATTTCGAAATGAATTTGATGATGAAATTTATCATATTTATTTTTGCTTGCCAATTGACTTTGAATTATATTTTCTGTAACCCATGTTATAATTTGTCAATTAAGCTAGTGTTTTGAGTTCTTGTCCCTCATTTTTCATTTCGATATTTATGTCGATCAAATGGAACTGGGAGTTCTCTTGCCAAATTTAGAAGAGCTGGAGTTACTTTAGTTGATTCATTTACAGAAGTGCGTATTGCAAATGCAAACTTCTGTAAATGAATATTCCAATCTTTATGATTTTTCTGAATGGACGCTTGAATCATTTTCTTAAGATTGTTTACTCGCTCAGCTTGATTTGCTTGAGGATGGTAAGGGCTTATGGGTGTGTGGCGTACGTTCCATCGAATGCATAATCTTTTCATTAATTTTGATATAAATTGGCTTGCGTTGTCTGAAACAATTATTTTTTGGGTTCCGTAACTGCAAAACTTTGGTTTTCAAGTACTTACGTAACTTTTCTTGCTGTGGCTGACCGCATGGAAAATAATTCTACCCATTTGGATAGTTCATCAACAATAACTAAGAGGTATTTGTTGAGGCGTCCTTTTCCACTTGTGGGAAATGGACCAATGTAGTCAATATGGAGAGTTTCAAACACTGCTGTTGGTGTTTTATTCATTTGCATGAGTCCAGCAGGCAATTTGTTTTGATTTTTTGTCATTTGGCACTGATGACATGATTGGACATAAGTCAAAATCTGTTTATTCATATTTTTCCAGAAACAACGACTTTTTATATTTTCTTTAGTCTTATTTACTCACATATGTCTTCTTCTGAACCGTCATGGAATATTTTTAAAATTTCGCTAGGTAATAAACTACGAATTACTAGAACCAGGTTTTTTTCTTTTGATATGTCATTTGAGTGACTCCTTTGCTTTGCAGTGGGGTCATTATTCTGAGTACGATCATTTTTGATGTACTATGAGGAGAGGTTATTAGACGCTGTATCCTTTAAAGAAGGAATACTCTCAGCGGAGTTTCGCTTCTGAGCATAACGGTCTGTTTGAATTCGAATTATCATCATTTGTGTGATAGCCAGCTGGGCTTGTTTTGAAAGGTTTAATGAACTTCATTAGAATTTTGTTTTAAATTTTATAATGCTGATGAAACTTACTTTGGCGATCAGTCAAAGCAAGTTTGATCTTTTTGATTGAGGGATCTTTGTCTTGTTCCTCCTGAATTTTTTTCACGTTGGTGTTTCGTAGCAGAAACATACCAAGGGTGTATAGATTTTGTCATCTAATTCTTCATCGGTGTCATCTGAAGTCTGAACAGGTGCTCTTGACAGTGCGTCTGCTTCAATGTTTTCCTTGCCTGGTGTCAGGACGATGGTTGCATTCCACCGATCGATTTCCTGAGCCCATGGCATAAGTTTACCTTTCGCGTTTTTCAGTTTCTTTATGTAATTGACCGCTCTGTTGTCAGTCTGTATGGTGAATTTATGTCCTACAACATATTGTCTAAATTTTTTTACTGCCCAAATTATGGTGTAAACTTCTTATCTATAGATGTGAGCACTGCGGTCCGATCTCTTGAAAATTTTACTAATAAACATGACGGGCCTCTCTCGGCCATCAATTTTTGGAAGAGAACTGCTCCGAGTCCAATTTCTGATGCATCGCATTTTACGATGATTGGTTGGCTGTAATCCATTTCTTTTTGAATAAACGTATTACAGATATCATTCTTTAATTGATTGAATGCATCTTCTTGCTGTTGTGACCAAATCCATGGAGTGTCTTTTCTGAGTAGCTTGTATAGTGGTTCTGCCTTTTCCGCAAAGTTTTGACTAAAGGAAGAGTACCACTGACACACTTCATGAAATTTTTTAATGTCCTTTATGCATTTAGGTCTTGGGTATTCTTCAATTGCTTTCATTTTCTCAAGTAATTTCTTAAGTCCATGTTCTGAAATTTCATGACCTAGAACTCTTACAGATTTTTGTGCGAAAACACATTTCTTAAGGTTAATACTGAGATTGGCTTCTTTAAATTTTTGAAATATTAATTCAAGGTACTGAAAGTGTCGTTCCAGAGTTTTTAAGTAGACAACTGTGTCGTCTAAAAATCTCTTAACAAATTTGTCTAAATATGGTTTGAGAACTTTACTCATTAGAGCACTAAATGTTTTTGGTGAAATTTTAAGTCCAAAGGGCATTACTAAGAATATCCAATGACCATCTTCGGTGAGAAATGCTGTTTTTTCGATGCTCTCGTCTGCCATCGCTATTTGCCAATATCCTGAGTCTAAACCGATGACCGAGTAGTAAAATCCCGATGGGATGTTTGATTAATGTGCAATCTTCGATTCCTGCTGAATTATCCATTGTCCCTGCATTAACTTTAATGTAGTTAATACATATTCTCTATTTTCCATTTTTCTTTTGATCCATAACGACTGGAGAAGCGAATGGTGATCGTGATGGACGGATCATTCCATTCCGTTCCAAAATAGAAATGTTTTCGCATATGACTTCTTGCATCGCTGGAGAGGTTTTGCATGGTTTTTGTTTGATTTATAACCCGTTGAACTCTATTGTATGATATTTCCAATTTGTTCTGCCGACAGATCCGTCGATTCGTGCGACTGTTGAATATCTTTTGATTAATTGGTCCACACGCGTTGTTATGTGATCCTCCGAAACAGGAGTTTCAACATTTGCGAAGATGAGGACCAAATTTAATTTTGGTTTATTAAGATGAGTTCCATCTAAAGTAAATTTATTTTTTGATTTATTTTAAACCAAAAACAATTTCCGTCTAAATCGAGTACGATTTGATATATCAGGATGAAATCTGATCCGAGTATACATGGGAATGGTAACTTGGTCATGACAAGAAAACTGATTTAGTTCCTGTTCAGCCATTTGTATCACCACTTCCGTTCTGTATTTTGTTTTCACTGTTGTTTCAATTCCAGTAAGTGAGACTATTCCAGTAACTTCTAGCTTTGAATTTAATTGTCTGGATAATTTTCTTGAAATGATGAAATTTGTAACTGGTGATCTAAATTAATGTTGTTGGTATTAGTTGTTCTGATTTTTTGAGTATTACCATCATTTATCCTTGATTGTTTACTTCTGGATATTCTTGAGTCTCTGTTTGTGTTTGTTCCTTTTCTGTATAGTCTACTTCCATTTCCCATTGGTTGTTGGTATTAACTGTTGTGAGTGCTATGCCTTTTTTATTTACGCATAATTTTGTTAGATGTCCAAACCCATGACATTTTATACATTGAACGTTGTCCAGGGAAGGTTGCGTAAATTGTGAATTTGGTTGTTGAGAAACGATTCGTCTACTTCTAACTCTACCAGTAATTCTTCATGGTTTTCTCTCTGAGGGATTTACTCGTGCAGAGGAATAGCCTCTTTGGGTATTAACGAACTCTCTTGATTGTTGGTAGAATCCTCGAAAATTCCTTCCTCGGTTTGATTGACCTCTATTGTCGCGACCTCGGTAGGTGAGTTCACTCCAACTTTCTTTAGTTGACCTCGGACTACCACGAAATATTCCTCTAACACTATTGTGTTGTGGTGTATTTTGTTGCTCCGTGTAGTTGTTATGTGTTGCTGCAAATCCAGGTATCTGTGATGTAGATCTATTTATTTTATCCTCGGCCTCTAGACTTCGATGTGCTATTCTGCAGGCTTCGACTAGCGCTTCAGCAGAACTGAATTGTGTAACTCCAAGAGCAACTCGAATTCTAGGAAATAGAACGTTTCTAGCTCTTTCCACTGCATATTCTGGAGGCTCGTTTGGATAAATTGCTTTTGACATTTTCAAGATGTCATAGATAAAATTTTCAGTGGGATCGTTCTTTCGTTGAATCTTAGTTTGGAGGATTCGTATTCGATCATTAATGTCGCTAATTCCTTCAAAGCGATTTTTAAATTGTACATGAATTCATCCCGTGTATCAATTCGATTTTGTGTATGCTCCCACCACTGCTTTGCGTCTTCTGGCAGAATGTTTTTGATGAAGTAAATGTAATTTGTCCTATCATAGCATTGCGCTTGATAGTAGCGCTCTACTTATATCAAAAAATCTGTCCCTGAATTTAATTTGGAATTAAATTTTTGTGCTGGTATATCAGTACTTACTGTGGTAAGTCTGACTGATTTAAGGGCTGTAATTAATTCGTGGGTAGTTTGTGTCTCTATGTCTAGAGGTAGTAGCTGTTGGGTCTACTCTAACGTTGATAAGCGATTCAGTATAGGCTTTAAAGCACTGTTAATTTGACTACGTATAAATGCTTGCATGACTTCCTCAATTATAAATTTTATTTGGTTCAATTGATTTGAATTGAATCCTTCTGATGAGACTGACGACGATGTTGCCGAACACTGCCCCTTATTTGCATATTCTGTTCCTTTGGAATTAAATTCGGTCTTATGGTTGTACCTCTTAATTCGAGATACCTATGATTTAATTGGATTTGGTCTTCATCATCAATGTCTACCACCGGTGTATCAATATTTTCTGTCATTTGTAAACTTTCTTCACCATCCGCCATTGGCTTTGTCGTATCTGAGTGTCTGCGTGGTCATTTGGGTTGATTATGTAAGAAAGTTTTTTGATTCTTTAATATTCTTGTAATTCTCTCTTACTCATTGAATATTCATCCGCATCGGAAGATAAGCTCTGAGTAGGTTATCTATTGGTAATTGGATAGGCACCAGGTTAATTTGTAACCTTAACTTTACTTTGAGATTTTCTCGCGTTGGGAGATTCTCTCAATTTTGTATGTTTCCCTAATTAGATACGCTCGTAACAAAGGTTTCTCATTGGTTCTCGGCTATGGAAATAGCTCTTTTGCAGAGGTTCGTAAAGTTATGTAACATTTACAATCTCAGGTTTTGGGTCCACTGGCGACACCTTGAAATTGAATGGATTAGCTCTAAAGGCAAAATCCAAAATGTTATTATGATTATTCAGATCTTGACTTGAATATTCTGATGCTTCCAAATTTGGTTGGGTAGACTTGATTTCTTCTATACTCTGATTAGTTGTTCAGTGTAGACAAATTTTCTACGAAATTTTCACACTACACGCCTCTCTGTACCACTCTCCACTTTTGATTTTAGCCCAAAAAGGAATTCGCAATGGTCGCGATCTGCGCCGCTCCTGTCCCTCCTGGGAGAGCCAAGGAATTTCTCACTGGTGGTTCCCTCAGGGTTCTAAGAGGTCAAGCAGGGGTGTAGGTTCATTTAGGTTCAGATTAACTCGTAACGGAATAATCTTTACCGGGATTCCCTCGCAACGGCGTAATCCCTACCAGGATTCCCTCGCAACGGAGTAATCTTATACAACCATATGTATGAACCGTTAACTTAGTACCTCGAGCGACTTAAGGATCTCTCTTATAGAGTAGTGTTGGTTATGACTCCCATTTGGCACGGAGTCGGAGTCAGCGACTCCGGAGTCAGCGACTCCGACTCCAAAAATTTTGAGAGTTGACTCCGGAGTCGCTGACTCCAACTCCCAAAATTTCGAGAGTCGACTCCGGAGTCGCGACTCCGACTCCGGAGTTNCAACTCCCAAAATTTCGAGAGTCGACTCCGGAGTCGCGACTCCGACTCCGGAGTTGACTCCGGAGTCAAACAATTTGAGTTGCAGTTTACTTTTAATTTCGATTTTACACAAAATCTTTCCCCAATTGAAACCAAAGCGCGGCGGTTTCGGCTCCCGGCTCTTCATCACTCGGACTATTTTGTGAATAAGAGAACACCACTGGAATGTGAATGGTGAGGAGCAGTGAGAGAATCCTTAGTTGGACTGAATGCACGATTTTCGTAAAGTGCCCTAGCCCGAGCAAAGCCAATGGAAAGCTTTTGAAAACAATCCGAGCTCGAGCAGAGCCCAAGACAAAATTTCAATGGAGCCCGAGCAGGGCCCAAGCAGGCCCCAAGCGAGAATTTTAAAAAGAGCAGAGACCTTGGGAAAATACTGAAATGCAGTGTATAGTACGCATTATACAAAGTGAGTAAATAGTAACTACCTAGAGATCCTCACTCCACCGGACCTTTTTCTGTGTAACCCACCATAAATCGGCGTCAGAATTTTGTTTATTTCATAACTAAATCTAGGTGCAACTACTTGATGGATCATTTTTGAAAAGTGACTTATTGTCCATGTTTAGACAATGAGTAATTCGTTCATAAAAACCGCTTCGGACATTTTGCAGCAGTTTTGTTTCTGTTTTAGGTGCATCAAGTTTGTCATCAGTTCTACGCTAGAAAGGAGTTTGCCACAGTCGACAAATTATTAAAACAATGCGCAGACGATCTAGCATTTCCAGAAATGGGGAGAAAGACATTAAGAAAATTTTTATCAAAGAAATGCGGTTAAGTACAAGCAAATTTTTAAGAAACCTATTTATCTTGAACGAACAGATGTTGTAGCTCAAAGGGACCTATGGTTCATTCGACACTACCGGCAGCTTGGATATAATTTGTACTTCTCTGATGAGACTCCCCTGATCAAACCCAACGACACTGTTGGCAAATATTGTTGAGTTCACAGGAATTGTAAGATTTAAAAAAATAATGGAACGGTAAAATTCTATCAAATGTTAATAGAAATACTCGAGGTTTCATGTTAAAAGGAGGGAAGGGAAGAGTATTAATTTCTCATGCAGGTTCATCAATTATGCATAGTTTGTCGACAATGAAATGCTTATTAATGTTTCAATGCAATATTCTACAGTTGTTCTATATGTGAATTTAATTTGTTTCAGGTGGGGCTAATGGATTGGTTGTTGGAGCCGCCGACATTTTCGTTTCTACGGATAAGTCGGCAGACTACCACAGATCAATGAATTCTGAACATTACCTGAACTGGTTTAAGAATGTGCTGTATCTGATGCCTAACAAATCAGTATTCGTTCTAGACCAAGCGTCCTACCATAAAACAGAGTCCCAGAAACAATCATGCCTGCCATGAGTTGGCGGAAGGCCGAAATAATCAGCTACATGAAATCAAAAAACATTCCAATGTCAGAGCTCGTCAACGATTGCAATGACATGACAAAAGTCTCTATGGTTCAACTGAGCAAGCGGCACCCAGTAAAAGTAAAGTATAGAGTTGAGAAACTTGCAGAAGAATCAGGAAAAGACATAAAATGCTTTTTGTTCCGGTTACTCATTGAGAACTTAATCCCATAGAGCTGATTTGGGCTTTTCTAAAAGGAAAGGTCTCTGAATCAAATTCTATTGGCGGAACTCAACAAGTGCTTCAATTAACCAACGAATGTATCAGATTAGTCACTCCAGAATTATGGCAAGCCTGCATGAAAATAGCCATAAGATTTGAAGAGAAATTCTGGAAAAAAGATAGCATGATAGAAACGTTTATGGATGCCTCTAATCCAAAATTTCCATCTGCAATTGAGACCACCAGTGAAAGTGAGGACATATCAGATAATGATGAATACTCATACGCAGAAAGACTCGTACTAGTGAATTATTATAAATTTAATGGTAATTGAAATTCTAGTTTTGTTTTAGCAATGTTTTCACCAACAAAAATAAAAATATGGTACAGCACTGGACACGCGCCATTTTGAGGTGAATCTCATTGTTGGTTTTACAGTACACCAATATCGAGCTACCGTGAGTAAATGATAAACTTTGTAGAAAGAATCCCCTGACACCATTCTCCCTGAAAATTGTTTATTTCATGTGATTGGTGAAAGGTAGCAGAATAAATACTTTTTGGGAGCACGCGGGACAGTTTGTTAACTTGAGTTTTTAAATAGATAATGAATTTCCCGTGGATTCAGATTATTTGTACCCTTTTTGGGAAGGGGGGGGGGGGAATTCATGTTCAGCTTTCAGGTTTAGGTTCTTAATCAGTTAGGAGTTTGTCAGTCTCCGACTTGTGGAAAAACTTTAAAAGAAAATTTTTGAAGAGCAAAATCCCTGTGTTCTTCTATGATGAAGTGGAAGTGTAACTTCGTTGGGTTCTGGTCACGGAATTCATAAATTAGGAAATTGCTAAGATAAATGTAAATAGCTTACGTCCATTTAGCGGTTCAGTTTACAGTTGCCACAGGTTCAGGTTCTAACAATAGAGGAATTTAAATATTAAGTTTAGGTCTGTACCAGACCTAATTATGAGATTCGCGCCACAAATATGTGACGTAGAAGGACTTTCTCCTTCCTCAAGACTTAGTCCGTCTTTCAAAAACTTAATTCCAGACCTAATTCCCTCTCACTTTAGGTCTGAGATTAAGTCCAAACCAAGTTTTTTTTTTTTCTTCAGTTTATAAGCAATATTTAAGTTTTAGTTTCATTTGTTTTAGTTTTAATTGTAAATTACGTAATGTTGTTAGTAATTAATTAAATATTGGGTCTAAAAAAGGTTGAATTTCGAAAAAAATCAAAAGTACGATCTGGCTGTTTAGGTAGGAACAGTCAGTTAATCCATTTTCTGTGGATGCTAATTTACATTTAAACATTCTCATAATTTTAGCATATCATTTTTATGAAACCGGAAGTTTAGTAAACAGTGGTCATCTAAAGTATTAAAATCGTAACTAGTTTTCTTAAATTTTACTGGTGGTTAATCTAAGCATCCAACCAATCAAGCCAAATGTTGGTCTGGACTTAATATTTTAGCCTCTTAAGTTACAACAAACTCAGACTCAAACCGAGAGTGTGAAAGTCGAGAAAAATTAGGTCGGTCCAGACCTAAACCTAATAATTAAATTCCTCTAATATCTGCATCTAAACCTAAAGTTGAACCTGGTTCAGCAAGTCCAGCCTATCGGAACATGAATCTGAATTCGGCTATCAGGTTCAGGTTTCTTAATATTTGAATTTGTTTGAAGAATACTTCTCATGACACTAGGCTGCTCAAGAACTTTTCTTAGGACAAGTGTGAGAGGAACGTGTTAAACTGTCAAAAACCGTTACTGATCTTCCTTTTTTGAACTTTCCGAACCAAAAATCATTTCCGGTGGTTGTATTATAGCATTTGTTTTTTCCACATATTTCCTTACGTTACAGGCCGCGGAGACTACCTTAAATGAATTCTTAAATGATTGTAATTTATCGTGACTTCTATCGGATTCATTGTCGTTCACATTAAATCTCTTCAATAAAAACTAAGAACCATTCGGCTAATATTTTCTGAGATAGTGAAGCATAGGTATCTCATAAGCAGAGGGCGGATATATACTTTCTAAAAAACAGCGTTTTACTTACTTAAATACTTGCCAAAAAGCGACAAAATACTGATAAAAAAGTATAAAATAATTAACAATACTTTGTTATTTTTGTAAGTATTTACAATTTTTTTAAATTAATTCACTTAATTGAAGCCTAAAAACCCGGTTGTATGCTAATTTGGAGCATAAAAATCGCATTGTTTGATTTATTGGTTAAGGAATGATTAATTCAACCGGTGTGAGGTATCGTAAACTCAGGAATTGTGTGTTAAAGAGAAAAAATGAGAAAATGAGGAAAAAATAAAAAAAGGTAAATGTTGCCGGCTTTATTATTACTTGATAATATTGAGATTCATTACATTAGGCAATTTTTCCTCGTGTGCGGAATACCGCACACTGGTGGACCTTAATAAATTTCCGGGTTTTGCCATTTAATCGATTCCCTGATTTTATTTTAAATTGGCTACAGGCCAGCAGTTCACACCCATGAACCTGGCTTATGGCATGGGCATAGAATAAAGCATTTCCAATAGAACTGCATTAGCCGTTTTTTTTAATTTTCAATAGATTTTTTAGATGCCCAGAAAAAGGAGTTTATGATTCCTCACACCGCTGGCGTTCCCAGGGTTAAATCTTTGGGTCCCGACTGCACAATTTAGTCCAATTTATTTCGGTTCCTCGGAATTCGCCTAACCAAAAATTTAATGGAGCATAATTTAATTTTAAATATACTTCTTTGAACAAAACTGTGAACTTTTACGTTTTGCAGTTTATCATTTTGACTCATCGGCAAATTTAGAGCGATTAAGAGGAAAATTATCCTCGAAAAACGATTAATACAAATCAAATACTTGACAAAGTACTTTTTAATTACTTAATATTCAAAATTACT
Source organism: Holacanthella duospinosa (assembly GCA_002738285.1). Classification (NCBI taxonomy): domain Eukaryota; kingdom Metazoa; phylum Arthropoda; class Collembola; order Poduromorpha; family Neanuridae; genus Holacanthella; species Holacanthella duospinosa. The sequence goes on along the minus strand of NIPM01000248.1, from coordinate 263,922 downwards.
TTCGAAAGTACTTCCTAATGCCTAAAAACCAAAAATACTTAAAATACTTTTTTATAAGGGCATTCCATTCATCCTCAAATTACATAAATCGGAAAGATACGAAGTTACAGAGGTGTAGGTGCAATACCCAAAAAGAAGTAGATAAGTAAGTATCCGCCCTTTGCTCATAAGATAATCAGCATAGATTCCTATACCCGATAAGAGATGAGGAGAAGCACAAATGATGAATACCCCACCAGCAAAAGACTTCCTGGTGATAACTGATAGATCATCATCACATAGTCAGAGTTTGAAACAGCATTTTCCCAATCGGCTCTGTAGCACAATTAGTAGTGCATTGCGTCTGGGAAACCCATGATGTTCGATCATACCCAGCAGATACTATCCTTTTACGTTAACCGCTGTTTCAGGCCTTTGCGGCCATCGGTCTAATATTTCACGAATCATAAAATAAGAATAACATTCGAGAAGAAAATATTATTAATAATTTTTTGTGAAAAGTATTCAACTGTATATTGAACTATTTTAGGATCACTCTCGGCGACTGTGCAGCTTCAATACGGAAGTTGTCCTCAGCGCAGCATTAACTTGCTTCAATAGTGGTGTAATTGAGCCGCTAGTTGAAGCGAATTAGACGATTGGGACTTGTGTTCCGTCTATCCTTAGCCACAACTGCCCAACCTTGCATATTTGGAATTTTATGCCCCAGGTTTTGCGTATGCGCAACTAGAATGGTGACGCGCCCCGCTAAAATTCTTTATTGGAAAAACATATCCTATTATATAATTGTCACGTGCAAAATTTGAAAAAATTAAATTGACAGTGGGAGGAAACACTACAGAACTCTATTTTCTAGCATACAGAGGTCTGTATGGTATAACATACAGACCTCTGTATGCTAAAAGACAGAGTTCTGTTTGCTACGTCATGCCGACGAACGACAAGTTTGATTACTATGAGGAGATAATAGAAGTGAAATGTGCGTGGATAAAAATCACTGGTCGTTGCTCGACATCTCTCACGTTAGCAACAACGAATGAATTGTAATTAATGAATTATTGTTCGAACTGTTTCAAGAATGATTGCCTAAGGAATAAATCCGTACTGCATCTGTATGTTTAAGAAGTAATTAATTTTTAATCCGATTTATTTAAAAAAAAATTATCCAAAATTAACATTAATAAACAAATCAAGCAAACCTTCGTTAATATTCTAACGTCATAGGTCATTGACTTTTATCACACAAAGTAAATTTTTCACTATTATAACAAATCCAGCTTTAATTTTTGTCCCAATACAAAGTAGTAAAATATAAAATTTAACAACTGCTACCTAAGTGTTCAGTGCAAGTATAATAATTATTTTTAGAGGTTTGTTGAAACCACCCGCGGATAAATAGGTTCTATAAATACGATAGTATTTATGAAATAAAGTGAAAGGAGCCAAAATATTGCCCAAAAGTCACCTCTACGGGACAAAGAAATTTTAAACTAACAGTATTAAAAGTTTCATATTGACACTAACAAATGCTTAATTTTTTGCACGTCAAAATTTTTTTCAGCACTTTGAACTAGTATTATGCTATTTTATCTACTTCCCTAATGATTTGCTGAAATATAAGTAATTATTGTTGTTTCATGCGATCTTATAATTTTTTTTTTTTTCGGAATGTATTTTATCACAATTCTCCCCTCATAATTGTGTAAAATCATCATTTTCTAGATTTTGACCTGCGCTATAAAAACATACAGACTTCTGTCTTTTACCACACAGAGTTCTGTATGCTACGTCTCTACACTACAGAAATCTGTCTTTTAGCATACAGAGGTCTGTATGTTATACCATACAGACCTCTGTATGCTAGAAAACAGTTCTGTAGTGTTTACTCCCACTGATTGATGGGAACATCACCAAAATTGACATTATCTGCACATAGTCATTCCATGCCCCATGGGATAGAGATTCTTGAAAAAAATGGCATAACTCTGCGAAAAAAATTTTTTTCGAAAACTCCTTTTATGGATTTATGTAACATTAGCAGATGCACTAGTTCAAATAGTTGAACCGAGCATCCGAGCGAAAAAAACGAGGTATGGTTTGTTGCATACCATCCTTTCGACGCTTCAAAGTTCAGTGGTTCAGCAAGTATTCTATAAAACAATGTAAAAAAAAATTAATACAATTGAGGATAATTCGGGTCAAATTAATTAAATTGTAAATATACCTTCAATTGGAATTATATACTGTTGCTGAATTAGCTCCTCGAGGACAGATTATATTTATTTATACCGATGAATGCATAAGTAGTTAAACGCTTTTTGAATATTTTTTTTTCACTCCGACCTTCTTTGCCTCGAATATTTTATTTGCTGGTACCGTAAAAAAGGAATTAGGTGCACCATGTTACTGTTCAAATTCATTGTGCTGTATAATTTTTACCAAAGGTACTCCACGAGGATTTGGGGAAGTGATACATCAATCGATCGGAAAGTTTATATAGATTACGGATTGCGTTCGTTGTTGGCGCTCAGCTCAAATTTTGATGCAATTTTTTCGTCATTTTTACAAATAAATGATGTCGAAATGATTCTTTGAAATTTGTTCATGAGATGAGGTTTCTCACTCAGAGGGGAACTCATCCTTCGATGGTGATACTTTTCCCTAGGTTTGCTTTTTTCTTGTGTATTTTTGGACGGTGAGATCAGTGGTGCCCTCCGTTTCTGCTAATGGGCACTCTAACCCCTCAAATTTAAGTCTAGAATACTAAATTACAAGTTGTAGTAATATCACTAAAAACTCTTTTCCCCTATAGCAAGTGAGTGTGGCGTAAGTGGTATGAGTTTGGATAAGTTTTTGCTGGGAACCTTCCCGTCGTGAGTTCGAATCCTACATTTTTTCTTAACTTTTTTTTTTACTATTTTTTATTTTCAAAATGTCTTCCTATGATTATTTTGTTAATTTACTATTAATTATTAGGAAAGTTTTACTGCAATAATGGTTTACCTGGTCTATTTGTTCCATCTTGATGCTCACACGGACTAATTTTAAGTGATAAATTTATCGACTTAAATCGAAGAAGTTTAAAAATCTCATCAAGTCTTTCAAAAAAGCAAAGTGACTCATCCAGTTATAATTTACGCGCTTTGAATAAATCTTGGTTAGCAAATTAAGAAAAGCAGAAAATAGTATGTCAAAAGTAAGAATTCAAAATTATAGAACAAAAAATTTTTTTTATTTAATTAAAAATTCATATACTCCTTAATTATTCATATACTCCTTATTCGCAATTTGTAGTAAACGTAGATTGAATTTAAAAAATTTTATAAAAAAAAGTTAAAAAAAAGGTGGGTTTCGAACTCACGACATGAATGTTCCCAGCAAAAACTTACCGTAAGGTAGCGTAAGGTTAGGAACTGAATGATTTAATTTGAAAAATAATGGATAGAATATTAAAATCATGAAGGACACCCAAATATGCAATCGCAATATGACTGATTATTACTCAAGTATTAATCAGGGTGCGTATATTTGGATCTGACTAACTACGACTTTGTAAAAGAAATTTTTGGACTATTTGTTACAAGCCTGAAATTCTGCCGGTTGACTTCTCCATTTAAATGAACTGAGCATTCGTCACTAAAAATAATGCAGCGCGTCCATTCCGGGTTTTTATGGCACATGTCACGTGCCCATTAGCATAAATCTGATCGCCGACCCGCATCGTCGTCTTTCAACATGTGCAGTATTTGCATTTTGTAGAGGTGAAAATTGTTCTGCTTTAGAATTTTCACTACTGACATTTGGCTAATTACGGAATCCAGACCGAGCTTCCTAGTTGTCGTGTGTGGATCGAGTAAAGCAGCAGCTTTGACAGCTGATGCCATTTCTTCTCCAGTTGCAGGTTTCTGGAAATTTTTTGGTTTCAAGTCCAACAGTGTGAANCTGCCGGTTGACTTCTCCATTTAAATGAACTGAGCATTCGTCACTAAAAATAATGCAGCGCGTCCATTCCGGGTATTTATGGCACATGTCACGTGCCCATTAGCATAAATCTGATCGCCGACCCGCATCGTCGTCTTTCAACATGTGCAGTATTTGCATTTTGTAGAGGTGAAAATTGTTCTGCTTTAGAATTTTCACTACTGACATTTGGCTAATTCCGGAATCCAGACCGAGCTTCCTAGTTGTCGTGTGTGGATCGAGTAAAGCAGCAGCTATGACAGCTGATGCCATTTCTTCTCCAGTTGCAGGTTTCTGGAAATTTTTTGGTTTCAAGTCCAACAGTGTGAACGACGATTCAAACTTGTCAATAATATTTTTTATGGTACCCTTACTTCGAATTTGATGGTTAATTGTAGATGGATGGGCATTATACCTTTCCATCACTTGTTGGTAAGTATCCTCAGGGTAGCGGTAACTAATTTTTATAACTATTAGTCGCAGCTGTGGTGGTAGACTCATTCCAGTAATGAGAAAAAAAAATTAAGCGTAAAACTATTATTAGTTAGCAAAAGCAANAATTAATAAATTTGAACAAATAAAAAATTTAATTATTTCAAATTAAGTTTTTATTTTTTTGTTGATTTGTCTACTGACGAAAGTATTTAATTTCAACCATTGACACTTCACTAATTATTAGTAAAGTGTCAAATTTTTGCGATGGACATGGGTTTGACTCGTCAATAACAACATAAGTTGTAGAACAGTGCCAAAGGAAGCACACTTTGGCCCGATTCTACCTAAAGAAAGATTGTTTCTGGATCCCACTTCATCATTTAAAATTTACAGATTACAAGTAATCTGTCCTCATCCACAACCACAACAGACACATTAGAAGGACACATTGTTACTGGATGGAGAAGACAAAGGACCTCAACATGTCTTTTCCCATCCTGCTTTTCCGTATCAATTTCTGTTTGCTATTTTTTTTTTATTCATTTTTTACTCATAATAAAAAAACTTGAGAAAAAGCAAGGAAAAAAGGTCAAAATTTATTTTAAATTATTTACATCCCGCCTAAGTATTTTGTGGACTTGGGAAAATGATACTTTCTACTTTGAGAATTGCAAAATTGGATTCTGATTCTCCAATTCCAAAGCATGGTAAGCAAATGCCAAAATCGGCGAGAACTTTGGCTTTGACGTTTCAGAATTCGCCGTTTCAAATTCTGAACTATCGAATNATCCCGCCTAAGTATTTTGTGGACTTGGGAAAATGATACTTTCTACTTTGAGAATTGCAAAATTGGATTCTGATTCTCCAATTCCAAAGCATGGTAAGCAAATGCCAAAATCGGCGAGAACTTTGGCTTTGACGTTTCAGAATTCGCCGTTTCAAATTCTGAACTATCGAATTCTCAATGCCAATTCCAAAAATTGGAATTGGAATCTCAAATGCTGAAGTCTAATCGTAGCATACGAGTCTCCTCACATCTAACCACTGAGAGTAGTGTTTCGCATGGCTCAGCTTATGGCGTGAGCCAGAGCCACTGGCTCAATGAGCCATGACTCATTGCTCACCCGAGCGGTGAGCCAGCTCATGAGCCATGGCTCTGACTCCGCACTTTTGTTGAGCTGGCTCATGAGCCAGAGCCATGGCGAATGGCTCAACATAAAAAAAAAATCCGTTAATATGCGCATTTGGCTAAAAGTTAGAATGACCTAGTGAGAATAAACCAACACAAATCATAATTATGAACTGGCTAAAGGCAAATTGACTTTCAGTGACGAAAAATTCCGAAAATTAAAAAAAAAAGTGATGATTTGGAAGAAAAAAAAATGAAAAATTAAGGGAAAAGTGGAACAATTTAGGGGAAAAGTTGAGCTATTGAGCCATGGCTCACAAGTTTCGTTGAGCTGGCTCATAAGCCATGGCTCTGGCTCAAAATTACTACATGAGCCAGAGCCATGCACTGGCTCTGACTCAGAAATTTTGTGAGGCAGCTCGAGCCAGAGCCAGAGCCAAAGCCATTGAGCCAGAACACTACCACTGAGCGATACATAATCCTTCCCACAGAACCTCCTTTGCCAATAACAGTGGCCTTTTGTTCATTATCAAGAGTCGACTACCTACCTAAGAGTTCTACCTAAATTTAATTTTCTACAGATTCGGCAAATGACGGAAATTCAACGCCCAGATTATTTACACCTAATGAGACATCCTTACTAACGGAGTGAGAACAATGGAAGACTTTGAAGAAATCTTGGGGTTTGGGATACTCTAATTGGAATTCTGCTCGCCATCTTATGTGAGACGAATATTAGAGTAGCTGGTGTATTTATATACTGGACGATGGGTCTCCTTATCTTACAGCAGATATTCTAAAGACCCCGAGCCCGGGCATATCCCAAGGAAAAATTTTCAAAAGATTCCGAACGTGAGTAGAATTCAAGGGAATTCATTTTCGAACGATCCCGAGCGAGCTGAGCGCAAAATATTTTCTATTAATAACCCGAGCAGAGCCTAAAGGCAAACGCCGAGCTTTGGTTCTGTCGTAATACAAACTCCCCTATATAAATGATTTTTTCTTATCGTGAGTAGTTCAGTGTCAGTCTTGATTGTGCTTTTGGATGTGTCGGTGTTTCATTGGAAGTGAAATGTTTACCTACGCAAAAGTAATTGGGTTTCCTCCACAAATACCAAGTGGTTTCATGCAATGGGGTGAGTCGGGCAACTACATCGAGACCGATATTCAGGAAAATAGTTATCTGAGGTGCTACCTAGGAGAATCATTTAGCCCTACCAACTTCTACTTGAATTTGGTAGAGAACTGGCGAGCACTCGAAGGGTTCCAAGAGTATTTGCAGTAAGTTCATTATAACTAGAGATTTAACTAAGATAGAGCCATGAGCATAGAGCTAACCCAGACGAAACCAAACGCTAAGTTGAAAGAATAAGGCTTACATGCACATCACAGATGAAACTCGATCCAGGAATCGAACCACGGTTCGGATCGGATCGGTAGAAATATACCTGGATCGGTTCGTGGATCGGGTTCGAAAGAATATTAAAATGTTGGTTCGGATCGTGGTTCGGGTTCGAAAGATTTTTTAAATGTTGGATCGGTTCGTGGATCGGGTTCGAAAGGTTTTTATAATGTTGGATCGGTTCGTGGATCGGGTTCGAATTTTTTTTCATTCTTGGATCGGTTCGCGGTTCGGGTTCGAAATTTTTTTTGGAATGTTGGGGTTTGTGGATCGGGTTCGAAAGATTTTTTAAATTGTTGGATCGGTTCGAGGTTCGGGTTCGATAATTTTTTTTATTTGTTGGATCGGTTCGTGGTTCGGGTTCGNCGGTTCGAGGTTCGGGTTCGATAATTTTTTTTATTTGTTGGATCGGTTCGTGGTTCGGGTTCGATAATTTTTTTTATTCGTGGATCGGTTGGCGGTTCGAGATCGGAAGATATTTAGAATGTTGGATCGGTTCGCGGTTCGGGTTCGATTTATTTCTTCATTCTTGGATCGGTTCGTGGATCGGGTTCGATTTCTCTTTTCCTGTTGGATCGGTTCGTGGATCGGATTCGAAATTTTTTCCATGTTTCATCTGTAATGCACATAGAGACGCGACAGCGAATTTTACATACGCGATNCCTGTTGGATCGGTTCGTGGATCGGATTCGAAATTTTTTCCATGTTTCATCTGTAATGCACATAGAGACGCGACAGCGAATTTTACATACGCGATGACGATTTTAGTATTCGCGATTGACGCAAAAGCCTTCACATAGATTTGCGACGAGAGTTTTTTCAATCGCGATGTGAGTTTTTAGATATTTTATCGTACCTAGGAACGATTCGCTCATATCTCACACTTGGCGATTCCTACTGGCCAAAATTGAAAAAAAAAATGACTTTAAAAACAAATTTTTTGCTCAAGTCTATTCCTGTTACAACTGTTGATTTTTGTTCCAATTTTCAAAAAGTTTGGCCCAAAATTGAATTTGTAGCAGGGTACGGGAAAAAATCATTTACATGTAATTGCATGGCGCAACTTCAAATTCCCACCTTCAGCCATCTTCAATCTATATTTTTTTCATTCTTTCTAAATTTGGTTTACCTTTATCTATACTTCAATTTGTACTTGCCCAAACTTGCCCCAATTGAACTTTCGAAAAATTAAAAATAGTTTAAGTTCAGGAACCGAATTAATAACCGCGTATTTTATATATATACAGTGGTTTCAGCTTAATGTCACTACCCCTTAATGTCACACTTCGCTTATTGTCATCCTGTTGGCTTTCCCCCGGCTAAACTCCATGCTCTCATGTACTAAATACTCTGCCTATTGTCACACCTCCTATTGTCAATCTCCGCCTATTGTCATCCCATTTGAAGAGAATGTACCGCACATAACCACACTTTAATGACAACTTTCGGTTCTCAGGTCCAAAATATACTCGTGTTTGTTTAAATGGTGTGGGCGGTCAGAGACCCTTGGGGGAACTGTTTCATTAACCTATTTTTTGTATTCTAGTATGCGACCCTCGATCGTGAAAGTTTACTTTTTTAAAGACTTACCCACAGTCGCGGGTTTATTCCAACCGCGAGTATGCCAACTTTAGATGGGCACATGGTTAGAATTGAGAAACTTAAAGTTTTAATGATAAGGAACATTGCAAGTGGAGACCTTTGCAAAGAAGTACCGATATTTTGGGAGTTTCTGACACGATAATGTCTCAAACCCATTTTTTTGGCATATTGCAAAAAAACTTGCTGATTACTTTAAGAAGTAATTTGCTTTTAGAGTATTCCAAATTTAGGTAATAACTTCAAAAGTTGTAAAATAAATTGAAAAAGGTATGGTATCATAAAATGCGCCTCTAAAACCAGGAACTTCGGTTTATGTCACCTAATCTATGAAGTTACCATTATCGGCTAATGTCAACTCCGCCTACTGTCAACCGATTTTTTGGCTCCCTCGGAGGTGACATTAAGCTAAAACCACTGTATATATTTATACGAACCAAATATTTCTGAGCCAAACAAATTCTTACTAATTCCATAATTGAATTTAACCTAAAGGCTAATTTATACTCAGACGACAGTTCATCCGTCGAGAAAGTCACCTTCCGTCAGCTAATTTTCGTTACGGATGCCAATTTATAGTCTTAAGGCACTTGACGTTACCTCCTTCCGTCTGTGTAAAGCCCCTTCCGACAAAAGTTAAACATGTTTAACTTTGACTTATCCTTCAAGTTGAGTTTACGTGACGGAGCACTGTCGTCTGAGTATAAATTAGCCTTAAGGATTACGTCACTACAACCTCATACACCGTATTTATTATATTTAAACCCGAGGGTTCTATTCAATTTGATATTTGGTGTTTACGTCTAAACCTAATTCATATTTATAATTAATTATTTTTTCGTCAAAGGAATATTCTCCTTAAATTGTATTCACGTTGTTCATATTTTTTCAGTCATATCCTATTTGGTGAAAATGACAGGCGGAGATAGTGAATAACCACCCAAGTCCTGCGTCCGCGGTCAAATGTAATTTAAGTATTTTTAGCTAGATAATCAGTTGAGAGAGGTAATTAGACCCTAGAAAATTTAATTTGAACATTTTCAAAGATTTGGCCAGATTTGGATTAGAAATCGCCAAGTGTGTATCTGTTCGAAACAGATATTTTTTGACGATACGCGATTTTGTAATGATGAGATGGTGAGTTGAAAAAAAAAATTTAAATCGAGGAACGGAGTATGACCCTTATGTGTTTCCACCTCACTCAACAGAGAACCTGCCGACCCCTTTCTTTGCTTCTCTGCTTTGTTACATTGTTTTGTATTGCTCATTTCTTCCAATGAAATATTTCAATCGCAATCATAGCTGATGCGTATCTGTAATTAAGCGCGATTGAGTCTACGATTGCATATTCGTCTTTGTAACTGCGATTCAGCAAAATCGTCGTCGCGTTTGTAAAATTCGCTGTAGCGACTCTATGTGCATATACACTGGTCAAAATATCATTAGCCGAGGGGATGTTATTTGGGATAATTGCTGAAGTATGCAATCCATAAATGTGAAATTAACATGAGTTTTGGCAAATGTTATGAGAAATAAGATATCAAAATTTCAATTTTTTTGGTTGAGTAGATTATGAGATTTTCGCGCGAACATAAAAATTGGCGAGTGAAAGCGCAAAATATTAATAGCCGAGCTGGTGAAAATTTGGAGTTACTAATCACCACGACGATAAATTTTACNTTTTTTCAGTCATATCCTATTTGGTGAAAATGACAGGCGGAGATAGTGAATAACCACCCAAGTCCTGCGTCCGCAGTCAAATGTAATTTAAGTATTTTTAGCTCGATAATCAGTTGAGAGAGGTAATTAGACCCTAGAAAATTTAATTTGAACATTTTCAAAGATTTGGCCAGATTTGGATTAGAAATCGCCAAGTGTGTATCTGTTCGAAACAGATATTTTTTGACGATACGCGATTTTGTAATGATGAGATGGTGAGTTGAAAAAAAAAAATTTAAATCGAGGAACGGAGTATGACCCTTATGTGATTCCACCTCACTCAACAGAGAACCTGCCGACCCCTTTCTTTGCTTCTCTGCTTTGTTACATTGTTTTGTATTGCTCATTTCTTCCAATGAAATATTTCAATCGCAATCATAGCTGATGCGTATCTGTAATTAAGCGCGATTGAGTCTACGATTGCATATTCGTCTTTGTAACTGCGATTCAGCAAAATCGTCGTCGCGTTTGTAAAATTCGCTGTCGCGACTCTATGTGCATATACACTGGTCAAAATATCATTAGCCGAGGGGATGTTATTTGGGATAATTGCTGAAGTATGCAATCCATAAATGTGAAATTAACATGAGTTTTGGCATATGTTATGAGAAATAAGATATCAAAATTTCAATTTTTTTGGTTGAGTAGATTATGAGATTTTCGCGCGAACATAAAAATTGGCGAATGAAAGCGCAAAATATTAATAGCCGAGCTGGTGAAAATTTGGAGTTACTAATCACCACGACGATAAATTTTACNATGAAAGCGCAAAATATTAATAGCCGAGCTGGTGAAAATTTGGAGTTACTAATCACCACGACGATAAATTTTACCAAATTGGTAAGTTAACTACTAAATTAGAATATAACTATGTAAATACGTCTTTATTTGCGTCGTAAGTGGGTGAAAGTACTCCGAATTCCAAAAAGATCAAATGAGTAATATGGCCCAGAATTTTACTTTAAATGTGAAAATCCGTTAAATTATTGTTAAATCTGAGCAATCGGTACTAAATTAGCTTAAACATATGGTAAATACCATGGAGAAGAGAAAGTACGAACCAAATCCTTAGCTTATCAATTCAGCGGAACGTCGAATTCTGAGAGAAGCTAGCAATAATTCGACAACAGCTGCCAAAATCAAGTACAACTTGGATCTCAAGATCACTCCACAGACAATATGAAACGTTACCAATTCATCGGAAAACTTAATGTGCAGAAAAAGGCTTAAGAAACCACTCTTGAACGCCCNGGACGCCATACACAAACGTAAAACCTGGACTGGGGAAATGAAAGCATATCCCGTGTAGATAAATGAAAAAAAATGATCTGGAACGATGAAAAAATATGGAATTTGGATTGGCCCAATGGATTTTCAGCATACTGGCATGATTTAGGAAAGTTTGAGCATATTTTTTCCATCCCGCATTCCGGCGGCGAATTGTTCATGATTTGGGTTCATTTAGCTTTCATGGACAAGCACCGCTCCGTGTCGCAACACCGCGACAGGCCTCAAATAAGTATCAGGGATATCTGGGGAAACCTCTGTTGCTTTATTTTGATGCTTTAGGACAAGATAATGGCATCTATTTGCAGGACGGCGAAAGGTTTCACACTTTCAACTGTACTAACAACTTTCTCAAACACATTAATATCCCACTTATGATTTGGCCACTATGGTTTCGACACCTGAACTCAATAGAGAACGCTTAGGGAGTCATGGCTAGACAGCTGTATTTGAATAGAAAACAATATAAATCACCGGAAGAGCTTAGAACGGCGGAGAAAGCAAATTGGGAAAACATCCAAGAGTTTTTGCTTCAATCATTGTCTTTATCGCTACAAAATCGAGTTTTCTAAGTTATTTCGGCTAAAGGATGATGTATTAATTATTGAGTAAAAAAACTTGTCTGATGCGTTGTTTAAATCCAACGTTATACGTGAATTAAAGTAACTCGGCTATTAATATTTTGCGCTTTCTCCACTTTCATTTCTACTTTCTCTTGTATATTTTGGATACGGATTGCCCCAGGCGTCTGAAATTTTGCGAGGTCATTTCTAACCTCATTATGCACCTCTGATGTTAATTTCACCAAGACAGATTGAATACTTCAGCAATTATCCCAAATAACATCCCCTCGGCTAATGATATTTTGACCACTGTACCAAGGGTATATGCACATATAGTCGCGACAACGAATTTTACAAACTCGACGACGATTATTCTGAATTGTGGTTACAAAGACGAATGTACAATCGTAGACTCAATCGCGCTTACATTTACATAGCATCTTCTACGATTGCGATTGAAATAAAAAAANGAATGTACAATCGTAGACTCAATCGCGCTTACATTTACATAGCATCTTCTACGATTGCGATTGAAATAAAAAAATGTGTCCCATCTGTTTCTTAAGTAGTGTTCACTTTTTGAATTCAGTTGGGATAAAAAGTGAGGACTACTTACAGAAGCAAATGGTTATAATTAGAGTTGTGTGGTATATTCGGTACACCGAATACTTTGGCCGAATGCTTCGGTTNGAATGTACAATCGTAGACTCAATCGCGCTTACATTTACATAGCATCTTCTACGATTGCGATTGAAATAAAAAAACGTTTCCCATCTGTTTCTTAAGTAGTGTTCACTTTTTGAATTCAGTTGGGATAAAAAGTGAGGACTACTTACAGAAGCAAATGGTTATAATTAGAGTTGTGTGGTATATTCGGTACACCGAATACTTTGGCCGAATGCTTCGGTTTACCGAATATCCGGTATCCGATATTTCTCAGAAAAGTTGAATATTTGACCGAATATTCTACAGCAAAATATAAGCAACTTTCAAGTATTATAGAACCAAAGTTTGAATACACTGTCACGTGGTTTTAGTGTCTGCGATTTTCATATTCTCAGGACCGGAATATTGGTGGTATTTTAAGGCGCGTAACAAAACAACAAATTTCCGAATCGATTATATTTGTCATTTATGTTTCATCTGGTTACTCATTTAAGTAAGTTTAACCCTGCAGATCCCAACACTCGAAAGGAGGTCCCGTACCCCAAAGCAGGATATTGTTCTGGACTGATAGTTTGGCAGTACGGAAGCAGTCCAGATTTCTGGACTGGTACGCATTTTTCTGCTTCAGCGCATGCAGTGTTGCTATCTCTCTTAGAATCAAAGTTAGACCATTAATAGTGTTCTCTATGATTCTGACTCCGGAGTGATGACTTTGACTCTAACTGACTCTGAAGTCTCTGGCTTCAGGGCTTTTGTGAGTCGTGAGTCATTTGATGACACTGACTCCCTTGTGGTTGGGAGTCGGAACATCGATTCTGGGAGTTGACTACAAGATTTCGGGAGGAACAAGTCAAGACTTTTTCCTAACATGTGCAAAGGAGCATATCGCATCCATGTACCTTATTTTTTATCATCTACACCCATTAATAAAAACACCCAAGACATTTTAGTAACGATAATTGGAATTCAAACATTAAATTTTCCAATTTTACTAAAAGTCTGGTGGTAATTGGCGCCGACAGTGATTTAAAAAATAAAAATTTGGAAGAATAAATAGATGAAAAGGACTCTATGCTGAGTTAGTCTACAGTAACATTTGCTTTTTTATTCTGAAATTTTTAACCTCGAAAAGTGTAGTGTGATATTCTTGAAATATAAGATAGGCCGCCCTCGTGTATAAACCGCATTCAACCATTTGGTGCTAAGTTTCAATGTATAAACCGCTGCCTATCCATGAGATTTTAGGAAAATATGCAATCAACCTAGTATTGTTTGCCAAAAAAATATGCCTGTAATACAATTATAATGCTATTAAAATAAAATAAACATGGTAGCGAAACCTTGGGTAATCATATGCACATAAATTCATAAGCGGTAACAAGTATTCGTCTGAAAGGCTGTTCGGTGACTCTATTATATATATCAAGTGAATCTTCAAACTACGTGATAAAAAATTTTTGATTTTAAACTAAAAACATCTTTAGAAACATGAATTCATCTCAAAATTTCATTTTATTTGAGTTTTCAACGCGAATGGCATCGTCGACAAAAAACCTTACCAGTCCAGATTTCTGGACTGCCACTGTACTCATGTACATTGATGCGCTAAATTATTTTCTCCAAACTACCATAAGATAACCCTCGTAACTTTAGAATTGACTAGAACACTGAATAATCGCTTGGATAGCGTGCCATCTACCTGGCGTCATTGGAAATCGCTCAGTTTAGGGGTAGATAAAATATAGTTAGGTTACATGAAAATTTTCATCAGAGATTTCTCTGTCAAACAGGTAGGATATTTCACTGGACTGGCATTGTATTTGCAGGGTTCAAACTTTGGTTCTATAATAATGCAATGGTTTTTTAATTGATTCCTTCGTTGATCCAAATCCAAACTACTTTTTGTCTCTTGTTTTTATTGGAAAATTGGTTCGAAAATTTCATTGTAAAAAAATACATTCAATTTAATGGTCAAATTGCACATGGAAAAGAATAAGGGATCCGGTGTTGATGAAAATGTGATCAGTAGTGAGGACGAAGCCTGGCCGTCCGGTAACTCGATCAGGTCAACAATTTGGGGTGACCCAACTCAATTTCTCATTGAGACCCACAATAAGTTTTGGAGTTGCTTTTCAGAAATATCTGCAGTGGAAAATAAAATTCTTGACGAAAACTCACAAGCCGCCACTTTTAATTCCGAAATTGCTTCCTATCTAACAACTCCTCTTCTGAGCAGATTGGAAAGCCCAATTGATTGGTGGAAAATACACCAACTGGTTTTTTCGAANAGCCGCCACTTTTAATTCCGAAATTGCTTCCTATCTAACAACTCCTCTTCTGAGCAGATTGGAAAGCCCAATTGATTGGTGGAAAATATACCAACTGGTTTTTTCGACTTTCGCTCATTTGGCTAGGCAGTATTTGTCAGCTCCGGCGAGCATGCAGTGAGAGACTTTTTTCTAAAGAGGGAAACATTTATGAAGTCAAAAGAAATCGTTTACTACCTGTCGATGGGGAGATGTTAACATTTCTCCACCACAATCTGGAGCGAATGGGTTATAATATTAGATAAACATTTCAAATTATTATTTGGATCAACAGAATTTGAAAGCCCTCAATTTTACCTTCCGTTAGACACCCTACTTGGTTATCACCAAGTATTAAGCCGGATATTCGATATTCGGCAATTTTGCAAAATCACTATTCGGTATTCGGTTAAGTGCCGAATAGTGGTATTCGGCACATCACTAGTTATAATGCAAAGCAATGGAACAAGCAGAGAAGCAACGAGAGGGGTCAGCAGGTTCTCTGTTGAGTGAGGTGGAAACACACAGGGTTCATACTCCGTTCCTCGATTTGATTTTTTTTTCAACTCACCATCTCTCATCATTACAAAATCGCGTATCGTCGACTGGACACTACTGGAGAGAACATATCCATCTCAAAGCTAATCAAAACTGATGGTCTGATGAAAATTTTTTAGAGGTTTTTTACGCNCGTTCCTCGATTTGATTTTTTTTTCAACTCACCATCTCTCATCATTACAAAATCGCGTATCGTCGACTGGACACTGGAGAGAACATATCCATCTCAAAGCTAATCAAAACTGATGGTCTGATGAAAATTTTTTAGAGGTTTTTTACGTATTGTTTATTGTTGCAGGACTCAGGTTTACGAGATGTTTGACAGCGTATTCGAAATGAAAATGAAGTCTGAGGCGAATCTACTCCTTCTCTGTCCAGGCTTATTCATCATAGTCAAATATTTTGGGCCGATGGATAGAAAATTAGAGTGGCAACGAGCTATGGTCCTGAATAACCCGCTGTACACAGAGGTCAGTGGACCTCTCAACAAGTATACGAAATACAAAAAAGTGGAGACGGGAGATATGAGTCAAGTACTAATCAAGGTAAAGTAAAGTGATTGCTTTCTCGTTATATATTGAAACTTGTGACCTATTATTTACAAAGTTTTACTTTTCACTTTTAGGTGAAGCTTCTTGATTATGGGACAATTTTCGAGGCTCCGTTGAGAGACATCAGATACATGCTCCGTGCAATGATGATGGACTTCCCCATTCAAGGGATTCAGGCGGAGCTCGATTTCACATATTGTTTTTCACAAGAATTGGATAAAATTCCCTATCAATGGCAAAACGAAGCCAAAGATAAATTCTACGAAATGTGCTCTAATAGGGTTCTTGGCGTCCTTTTCAAAAAACGCCGAAATGTCTTTTGTGGTTCACATATCAAGGACGTAAGTGTTTCAGTGACGTCATGTTCTCTGAAACTCTCAGCGTCATTATATTTCCTCTGCTTAACAAATTGTACCGTGAACCTTTATTATTTGTAGGTGACAAATGGTAAATGGTCAGTTGGAATTAACATCATCGTTGCAAAAGTGAAGGAGGCCATTCCATTGGAGTCGAAGCCAGTAATTTTGAAAAAGTGTAAAGGACCCGCCCCTGTACCAAATCCTTTGACGGCACGCCCACGGTTATGGGAAGTTCGAAAAGAAGAAGTTGATGAGGAACTGGCTGCTTTGGATAAATCTCTACGAAAACATCCTGATGGGACATTCGCCACTTATGTGAAGCCCATGGAACAAGACATTCACTACAAATTCCTAAAATATATTCAAACCACCGACTCTTCATAATTTCAAACTACATCATCCATGAAGAAACCGACTTCTCTTGGAATCCCTAGTAATAATCAATTCAGATCAAACTAACCAAAATATTTTATGCGTAGTTCCACTAATTGACTAAAATTTCTCTATATGGATTTAACGAATCAGATTCTATAGCCTTATGGCGACCGATAAATGAGGTTACATGTGTGGTCACTTTATGTATGAATTCGAGTAATTTAATTTTTTTGAGAAGAGAATAGCGCTTTAATAAAAGTCGAACTAACATGGAATAAGCATTAGCAGGAGCTATGGCAGCGTATAAATAAATATACCAATCTTTTTGTCCAGAATGTTGCGAGTGAAGTGGCGCTTTATTTTATACTGTTCATGGCAACATCTGGACACCCACTTTTTTGTCTTAAGATATATCTGTTTACTTGTTTTTGAGCCATTTCCATTGGAAACCGGAATTTTTATTAAAAACTTTTAATTACCGCTCACAACAAAATTTCTTTACTTACAAAAAAAAATTTGTTTTAATCATCACCAGTAGTGTGGGGACTAGTGTTATGGGATCCACCGCAGGGACCTGCCAAGGGTCCGTCAATGTTGGTCTGCATAGGATTGGGTCCCGTAATCCAGAGGTCCGTCCCAAAGGAGTCAGATAGGACTTGTATACAGGGTGTTTCAAGTTTTTTAGTGATGGTGAAAGCAAGCTTTCACCAGTTGACAGAAATCTATGTTGTGGCGGAAACCTATTTTAGCGCGAAATTGAAAACAAATTTAAATTATATAAATTAATTAATTTTTTTTTTAATTTAATATTAGAATTTTTAGGCTTGCTGATCTTGAACACAATTCACTCAAAATTGTCATTGTGTGACACAAAAAATTATGACAACTTGCCAAACTAAAACAATAATGAGGNCTATCCAGAACCTGTGCTGAATTTGCAATTGATAGAGGACTTCTCTTATGAGGTTTTCGAACAGCTCCTTTCTTGGTTTGCACAGAGCCTGTTTCTTTGAATTTTTCAACGACGTAAGCTATCGTAGTTTTACTTGGAGGAGGAGGATGGAATGGCCAATCATTCCTTACTGATGATAATCCGTTCTTGGACTCCAAGTAACGGGTCACCATCCACGAGCGTTGCTGAGTTGAGAGTATTCTCGCTGGCATAGCACTTGTCGTGGCCTAATCTGAATAACTATAAAAAATTTTAATAAAATTTCCTTTATTATTTTATTAGTTTAGCAAAGAGTATTAGTTTTTTATGCCTTAAATCTATTACCTGAANAATTCTGTAATGGTAATCCTGTCGTAAATGCAAGTCGACGAATATTATCTCTATTGAATTTTCCACAGCTCAGAACTTAGACAGTTAAAACAGGTATAAACATGTTTGAAGATGATAGGTTTGTGAAATGTGGCATCATAGCTTACCAAGATTTGCTCCAGAGTATCCCTTTATCTTTTAAAAAGATACAAGTCTCTTCTAAAGTAGCACCGTTACAAAATTCTCGTTGACGGAAGCAGTCACAAATTTCATAAGTTGATTGAAAATTTTTAGTAGAACAATAAGGAGTGAGAACGTTTGAACAAGCAGCTTAGTAGTAATTTTACTCGTGGAAATATTAAAACGTTGAGAAACTCAAGGAAAACTATGAGCTCACACAATATTTGATTATAACAATTGGGACTAATAATTAACAGAAAAAACTAAGAAACTAAGGACAATGAAAAGAAACTAAGGACAATGAAGGATAAGTATGCAATGTGCGTCTTGACTCACGCTTGTGTAATTAAACTAAAATTTTATGCTCTGCAACATATGAAGGTTGAAAATGATTCTGCGATTGGACTAAACATCCACACTGTTGGATTCAAAAAGAAGGGGAAAGGAATTTCAAATCAAGATTTGGATTGTGACTGCTCATTTGACGATTATGATAATGCAATTAAAAATCGTATCAGATAAATTAGATACACTAACATTTAACCATGCTGACAAAAAACATAATATTTCAAAAAAATGTTATCACAAAAACATAAGTAGATATTAAAAAAAAAATTTGAAGCTGCTTTCAAACCATATGTTCGAGTTCACACGACCGATCCATCGCGCCGTCGGTGCGATGGTTCGGTTTGGTTCGGTTCGGATGGTTCGCGATTTTTAATTGCATTATCATAATGGTCAAATGAGCAGTAACGGTGTAACGGTGCTACTTTAGAAGAGACTTGTATCTTTTTAAAAGATAAAGGGATACTCTGGAGCAAATCTTGGTAAGCTATGATGCCACATTTCACAAACCTATCATCTTCAAACATGTTTATACCTGTTTTAACTGTCTAAGTTCTGAGCTGTGGAAAATTCAATAGAGATAATATTCGTCGACTTGCATTTACGACAGGATTACCATTACAGAATTCGTGACTCAATCTTTACAGATTGTTGTACAGTATACCACATTGTGAAAATGGATATGGGTATTGTCACAGAGTGTTAAAATTTGTCATGAACCAATATTCAAATCATTTGAGACACTGGAATTACGTTTAAAATTGTTTGCATCATGGAATCATACTCTAAAATCAATTGAATTGGCAGCTGCAGGGTTATTTTACTTGGGAACTGAAGACAAGGTATGCTGATTTTATTGTGGAATTTATAAATTTGAACCAACTAATGACCTTTGGAGTGAACATGAAAGATGGACGTCATATTGTCCTTATATATTGTTGAAAGATTTATCCCCAAATCAAACTGATGCTACTATTACTTGTAAAATTTGCTTAGACAAACACTGTAACGGTGTATTTTTCCTATGACGTCATTTTGTCATGTGTAATGTATGCGTTACTGCCATTTCAAAATGTGTTATTTGTAGAAGTAAAATTTCAAATATTGTAAAAGTTTATTTGTCTTAAGAGTAATATAATACAATGTCCTTATGCCCGTAAGCTAATATATTAACATTATCTGGTAAAATAAATCGTTTTAAATCAAAACCATTAATTGCCTTTTTCGTTGACTCTATAGTATACAATTTTTGATCAAAGCTACGTATTGATTTGGATGTCACATGTGTTTGTATAGGATTTTCAATTGCGTCAACAAAATGATCAAACTGACATTGTCGTTAAAGAGCGAGTCGTGGAATCCCTTTTCCTTTTTTTCTAAATTCTTATGTAGTCACATTTAGACCTGTGATGGAATCAATATTGTCCTTTATATATCTAAACGCATACAGCTTTGGTTTGTTAACAACAAAATGTGTAATTATAGCATTCGCCATTTCATCCTTCATGCACCCCAGTTTCTTCTTGTTTTTTAGACNCACAACAAAATGTGTAATTATAGCATTCGCCATTTCATCCTTCATGCACCCCAGTTTCTTCTTGTTTTTTAGACTATGATATTGTCCAAAATAGGGATGGTTTGGATCATAATCGCTTAAATCAAACCTTTCGCCCTCATCGTTCTTCATATCTTGAAATATATTTTGAGTTTCCACTTTCATTACCAAACTATCAGTATCTGTGTATATCAAGTTGAGCTTGTCTCCATATTTCATTGAGAAGTAATCATGATACCAATCAAACATGATGACTTTTGATACTTCCAAACATGTTGAACCAACAGCAATTGGTCTGTCCAAGGTGACTTCCAGTCTCTTCAGTGAAAGTAAGACAACATCTTCGTTGATGATTTTGATATTTTGAATTGTAGGCTTCTTGTTATACTTAAGGGCTTGATTTCTATCGGTGATTAGACGAATGTTGACGCGCATTCGCTTATTCTCCACAAANTTGTTATACTTAAGGGCTTGATTTCTATCGGTGATTAGACGAATGTTGACGCGCATTCGCTTATTCTCCACAAATTTACCAAAACAAGCATTTGATGCCAATTTCCAAAACGCAACTTCAATTTTACTTGTAGACTCTTGACGTTTTTTGGTATTGAAATCAATGAATGGTTTCAATCATGGAGACTGAAAATTTTATTGCGCGATGAACTTTGGTCACTCGACATCCCAACTTGATCTAACATTTGAAAGCACGATAGTGACAAATATAATTTTACCGTTCATAAAAATCTGCCATTAATAGTCCCGTCTTGAATGTAGCGTTTGTAGTTCCAATGTCATCCCCAAAANACCGTTCATAAAAATCTGCCATTAATAGTCCCGTCTTGAATGTAGCGTTTGTAGTTCCAATGTCATCCCCAAAATCGATCATGTGTGGTGATAACTCTTCACTTGCAACAACTCGTTTATATGGCATTGGTGTATATGCGTTTAATTTTTCATGCAACTCTGGAGGTATAACTGCATCCACTTCAACAAAATAACCAATACGTCCACGGTCAGGAATATTTTGAAAAAAATGTGTAGGGTCCATATTCATATTCTCCAATACTTTGGTATCAACCCACGCATAGTCTTTCTCAGGCAAGTAGTCAATTAATGCTGTTCCATACAAGTTGTTGGCGTCAAGCATTATGATCCAGATGATGGGTTTTGTAGGATCAAAATCTTTCATGAGTGGATTGTTGGCTTTACACGTCCTAATATCACCAACAGTAACTAAGCCACCTCTCACACTAAGTTCAATCATAATNGGATTGTTGGCTTTACACGTCCTAATATCACCAACAGTAACTAAGCCACCTCTCACACTAAGTTCAATCATAATCTACATTGTAGGATCTCGAATATGCTCTAGATTCACTCCAGTAAGTTTTAAAGCTGCGTCATATACTAACATTGGTAGTGAAAAATAATGGTATATATCTAGACCATAGCTTGCGTACAAAACGTAAAAAGCAGTCCCCAAGTATAGCCGTATCCAATAAACAATATGCGTTTGTATATTGTCCCATTGTCTCAATTTTCAACTTATTCCATACGTTTTGTGCATGTGAATATTGTTCAGTACTGATGTCATCGCCTGTTAAATCGTTCTTAAGAAATTCCTTGGATGGGAAACATGTTTCATTATATCTTTCCACAGAGTCCATATAGTTGTATGGGTAAATTCTTTTCCCATGTAAAAGTTTCAACTTGTCCTCAGTGAGATGACTAAATACGCTTTTGGTGAGTTTAAAGTCCGCTTGATCCAAATTATTTCCAAGAGCTTCCAAGCTTGTGTTGAAAAATGCATATGAATCTATAAATCTAATAGTTTGTCCTCGTGATTTTACAATCACACATGCAAATTTTTCAGACGAGGATACAATACCTTCCACGTCATCAACCAAATCCTTGTTGACTGCTTCCAAGATTAATTTACTATCATATCCTTTGAAATTATGAAAAATGATGACAAGTTCATTTTTCTTTTGTGTTGCCTTCATGTTACAATAGCTATGTGCCACGCCTGAAACAAATTTAAGATTAGATAAATAAAGGCACATGAGTCATATATACCTTCGAATTTAAACGTTCTGTGGCAATGGTGACGATGTACAACGTCGTTGGGTCCAAATCCCTTGTGACAAAAGAAGCGTCGTTGAGTGCGAAGAAAACTAAAATCCTTTAGTTGAGCTTCTTGTTCTGTACTGATAATCATTAACGTCTTAGCCTTTTCTTCAGCTGCTGATACTTCGACAGATAAACGTTGCGATAAATCAATAAGTTCCTTGAGCATTTTCTGTGCAACATTTTCATTAGTTTCGGTTGTGTGATAAACTTTGTGTTCGACAATTTGGTGACTATGATCTACACAAATCCAAGAATATGCGCCAGCCTTGTGTTGGTTGAATCTTTTCGTTTCCATCACGTTCAGACATTCTATTTCCTCCAATATACTTTCAAAATCGGCAAATACAATATTGGGAATTTTGATGGTACGTTGAAAATGAACAAATTTAAGGAATGGATGTTTTGGAAAGTTTGTTTTTTGTAATCCCAATTCAGCACAATATTGTTTATGGTCAGANCACTCCAGTAAGTTTTAAAGCTGCGTCATATACTAACATTGGTAGTGAAAAATAATGGCATATATCTAGACCATAGCTTGCGTACATAACGTCTCTTAAACGTAAAAAGCAGTCCCCAAGTATAGCCGTATCCAATAAACAATATGCGTTTGTATATTGTCCCATTGTCTCAATTTTCAACTTATTCCATACGCTTTGTGCATGTGAATATTGTTCAGTAGTGACGTCATCGCCTGTTAAATCGTGCTTAAAAAATTCCTTGGATGGTAAACATGTTTCATTATATCTTCCCACAGAGTCCATATAGTTGTATGGGTAAATTCTTTTCCCATGTAAAAGTTTCAACTTGTCCTCAGTGAGATGACTAAATACGCTTTTGGTGAGTTTAAAGTCCGCTTGATCCAAATTATTTCCAAGAGCTTCCAAGTTTGTGTTGAAAAATGCATATGAATCTATAAATCTAATAGTTTGTCCTCGTAATTTTACAATCACACATGCAAATTTTTCAGACGAGGATGCAATAACTTCCACGTCATCAACCAAATCCTTATTGACTGCTTCCAAGATTAATTTACTATCATATCCTTTGAAATTATGAAAAATGACGACAAGTTCATTTTTCTTTTGTGTTGCCTTCATGTTACAATAGCTATGTGCCACGCCTGAAACAAATTTAAGATTAGATAAATAAAGGCACATGAGTCATATATACCTTCGAATTTAAACGTTCTGTGGCAATGGTGACGATGTACAACGTCGTTGGGTCCAAATCCCTTGTGACAAAAGAAGCATCGTTGAGTGCGACGAAAACTAAAATCCTTTAGTTGAGCTTCTTGTTCTGTACTGATAATCATTAACGTCTTAGCCTTTTCTTCAGCTGCTGATACTTCGACAGATAAACGTTGCGATAAATCAATAAGTTCCTTGAGCATTTTCTGTGCAACATTTTCATTAGTTTCGGTTGTGTGATAAACTTTGTGTTCGACAATTTGGTGATTATGATCTACACAAATCCAAGAATATGCGCCAGCCTTGTGTTGGTTGAGTCTTTTCGTTTCCATCACGTTCGGACATTCTATTTCCTCCAATATACTTTCAAAATCGGCAAATACAATATTGGGAATTTTGATGGTACGTTGAAAATGAACAAATTTAAGGAATGGATGTCTTGGAAAGTTTGTTTTTTGTAATCCCAATTCAGCACAATATTGTTTATGGTCAGAGATTGTGTTCTGTAAAAGCTTGGAGACAAAACCGACAAATCTCACTACAACGATGACCGTGAGTACGAAATAATAAGGCGTGAAGGTTTTTGATAAATAGAAAAAAGGTTTCCTTCTTTTCCAATATACAACAAAAGATCAATTCTTGTTTGTCTATCTTCCTTATTTGTATGTAACGTGTAGCACTTTGACCGGACTTGTAATAGTTTTTTTTGCACGTGTTGCGTTACTTTCTGCTACATTTGTTTCCATGGTACCATCAGAATTTATTTCACCCTCAGCGACTTGATGGATAACATCATCAACTGATTTGTTACCTTCCCCTGATGTGGTATTAAGTTTCATATCTTCGTCATAGCAAATTATAGTTAACGATATCGATGGATTTTGTTTTTCGAATCGTTTCACCTGATTCATCGTAAATGGGAAAGTTATATTTTCCCAATTCACTTTACCGTTTCTAAACAGTGGATNTTTTTCGAATCGTTTCACCTGATTCATCGTAAATGGGAAAGTTATATTTTCCCAATTCACTTTACCGTTTCTAAACAGTGGATCGTAGTATGATTTCTTTTGTAACATTTTTCGTATTCCTGAAAGTGTAGCTNAATTTAAGGAATGGATGTTTTGGAAAGTTTGTTTTTTGTAATCCCAATTCAGCACAATATTGTTTATGGTCAGACATTGTGTGTTCTGTAAAAGCTTGGAGACAAAACCGACAAATCTCACTACAACGATGACCGTGAGTACGAAATAATAAGGCGTGAAGGTTTTTGATAAATAGAAAAAAGGTTTCCTTCTTTTCCAATATACAACAAAAGATCAATTCTTGTTTGTCTATCTTCCTTATTTGTATGTAACGTGTAGCACTTTGACCGGACTTGTAATAGTTTTTTTGCACGTGTTGCGTTACTTTCTGCTACATTTGTTTCCATGGTACCATCAGAATTTATTTCACCCTCAGCGACTTGATGGATAACATCATCAACTGATTTGTTACCTTCCCCTGATGTGGTATTAAGTTTCATATCTTCGTCATAGCAAATTATAGTTAACGCTATCGACGGATTTTGTTTTTCGAAACGTTTCACCTGATTCATCGTAAATGGGAAAGTTATATTTTCCCAATTCAATTTACCGTTTCTAAACAGTGGATCGTAGTATGATTTCTTTTGTAACATTTTTCGTATTCCTGAAAGTGTAGCTNCTTTACCGTTTCTAAACAGTGGATCGTAGTATGATTTCTTTTGTAACATTTTTCGTATTCCTGAAAGTGTAGCTTGTGGAAACTCTGGGCGCAGATGTGGATGAAGATGTACAACTCTCTTGAAACACAAATTGTCATCGCCAGGTGGACAAACTAAACATTTCATTTTTCTTTTTAACATATCGGGCAATACAAAGTCGTCACAACCACCAGAAAAATTGTTGTATTCCGCAAAAAGAATGTTGAATGACAAAATTGACTTGAAGATCCAGCTAGACACAAGGTTCGTATAGTTTTCAATAGTTTCTTTAAAATACAATAGCATTTTCTTAAGCACAAATCCAATCTCATGTTCACCGGTTACTGAAAAGAGAAACGATCTGAACAGTGGGTACTTTTGTGTAAACGTTCCATCTNCAATCTCATGTTCACCGGTTACTGAAAAGAGAAACGATCTGAACAGTGGGTACTTTTGTGTAAACGTTCCATCTACATCTTGCTTTTCGAAATGTACCACTGCGTGAAATTCTACTTTATAATTTTTTAATTCTTGCAGTTTAGCCTTTAGTAGATTCACCAAGTTGGATTTAATTCGACGAAAGAGTCCGTTGAGTAAAATTGGTTGAATATTTTCTATTTCCACTTTGTACTCCTTGTATATTCCATTGATTGCACTTCTTACAGAAACAATTTCAATTGGTTCCTTAATTTCTCCCTCACCAACTTGTATGTTTGTCTCTCTATACACCTGTGGATGGAATTCGTTAATGTGTTGTTGTAAATGAGCTACAGATTTAAATGTTTGTTCACAAATATGACAGTGGCGTTCTCTCAAATTTTGGATTGTNTGTTGTAAATGAGCTACAGATTTAAATGTTTGTTCACAAATATGACAGTGGCGTTCTCTCAAATTTTGGATTGTGAATTCATCATTTGCTTTGTTTTGTTTAAACCGTTTTCTATCACTAACTCCAAATTCCCATGGTCGCCAGAACGATTTGTTTCCACATTTGCAAGAAAATAGCTTACAATTGTCACAGAGGTCCATTGTGATTGCTGTGATGGTAAGAACTGATGAATTCTGTGCATGGGTGGGCCGTTTAAATAGGGTTGAACAAGGCCATTTTTACTCATTTGTGATTAAACTTTGGACTTGTATAAATTAAACTTTGGACTTGTATANGGTTGAACAAGGCCATTTTTACTCATTTGTGATTAAACTTTGGACTTGTATAAATTAAACTTTGGACTTGTATAAATTAAACTTTGGACTTGTATAGTTTAAACTTTGGACTTGTGTTGATTAAACNAACTTTGGACTTGTATAAATTAAACTTTGGACTTGTATAGTTTAAACTTTGGACTTGTGTTGATTAAACATTGGGCTAGTAAAAATTCATCTTTGGTTATATTTTGTATTTTGGACTCAAAGACAAAAGATTTTAGTAAAAGTAAAAGTGTGGATCTGATAACAACTTAAACATTGGACTTATTATTGTTTATTAAATTTCTTAAGTACAACTAAGGGTAATGTATGGAAAAATTACAACCTTTATCGTGTTTTTATTTGGAAGAGATAATTATGCTTCAGTTAAAACTATTTGTGCATGACTCATTTAGGTTATGTAAATTTTTTTTTCTAAAAAAAGTATGATGGTAAAGGGTCTTATATACAAGTCCTATCTGACTCCTTTGGGACGGACCTCTGGATTACGGAACCCAATCCTATGCAGACCAACATTGACGGACCCTTGGCGGGTCCCTGCGGTGGATCCCATAACACTAGTCCCCACACTACTATCACCAAAAGATGGGATGAAAGGATATAATGTTAAGATTTGTTTCAAAACAAATTTTGAAACTTAACCATAAAATTTTCCATGCTATTATACAGTGCGTTCAAATAAGAAGGCGAAATTTTTGAGAAATGATTTTACGGAAAATAAAAAATTAACTGTATGAAAAAAATTTTCACACATTATGAACTACTCAAGTTCCTGAAAATTGTCTCAACGAAAGTTTCATTAAATTTTTTCCAGTTAAATATTGTAGCAATAGTCTAATTTGTGAGAGTTTTAAAAACGCTAATGCCGGANTTTTTCCAGTTAAATATTGTAGCAATAGTCTAATTTGTGAGAGTTTTAAAAACGCTAATGCCGGATTTTCACCTTCCTATTCGAACACACTGTAGTAAAGTTTGAAATACTTAATTTTAATTAAATCTTAACGTTTACCTCTCATGCTGGAGAGGTGATGCAAATACCTCGACTATCTAAATTTTGACGTTCTGTTGCAATAAAATCAATTGTACTACGATATATCAAACTCAGAAAAAGGTGAAATTTTTGCNTGTTCTGTTGCAATAAAATCAATTGTACTACGATATATCAAACTCAGAAAAAGGTGAAATTTTTGCGCGCAGACTTTCTCCATAAAAGACCAATAGCCAACAGTATTTTCGTCAGAGTATTAATTCTACCCACACATTACTAAGAAAAGGTAGCAGTTAAGCGTTTACCATTAGCTGATGACGCACACGCAGAACTCAAATACTGATGGTTAGGAAGTTGAGTTGGGCTGAGTTTGGATTATGGTTGTTGTTACCGTGTTGTAAACTTTACAAAATATGTCTGTCTTTTGTACAATTTATTTAAAAAATCTTACAAAAAAAAANGTTACCGTGTTGTAAACTTTACAAAATATGTCTGTCTTTTGTACAATTTATTTAAAAAATCTTACAAAAAAAAAAGGTTTACAAGTCGCAAAGGCGTCGAATAACTAAACTCTAATAGCAAAAATAACATAAATGTCAGNAAAAAAAAAAGGTTTACAAGTCGCAAAGGCGTCGAATAACTAAACTCTAATAGCAAAAATAACATAAATGTCAGACGGGCAGAAGCGTCATAACCCCAGGTTGGAACATGGGGTGAAAAATTCTGTCTCCATGGGATATGGCTAAAAAAAAGTGGACAGATATATCCGAAGACAAAAAAGTGGCTGACCAGCCAGCAGATGTCGCTAGGAACAGTAGCTCACGGATTGTTCTGCCTCCGTGTTTTCTAAAAAATTCTCATAGGTAAGAGCAAGGTCAAAAACATCCAACAAAACGACTATAAGTCGTTTTATTGGATTTTCCTCATTAGCAACCTTGGGTAAGAAATGCGAGTAATCACATTTTCCAATCTTTGTCCATGGAAACGTAAAATTGGTGTATAATCAACTCCTAATTGAAAACAAATAGTTTGATTTACCAGTGAATATGAGAATGCTAAAATTCAAAATGGCACTCCTTATTTTATCATTTTCTATTGTTGGCTAGATTAATTGACTTACACGAATATTTAATTTAAAAGTTAGGGTATGAATAAAATTCACTTTCCTTCAGAAATACAACTTCGTCCAGCTATTCTACCAAAACAAAATGTCGTCTTCCCTATTCTTGATATTGACAATTTGCCAGGTATGATTTTGTAATAATTACATTATTGGTAGTTAGATTTGACTCAAGTTTAGCTCAGTTCAACATAATTTAAACATTTTTTCAGGCAGAAAAGGATTTGTAGTTCCTTCTAGCTCAACTGTTGTCAATAAATACAGTAAACAGTACATCCGACCGGTCCATGATGTTTCCAAAAAATTTCGATTGGACCCAACTCCATCTCTTACAATTCATGGGTTCTCTATGTTCAGAAATAAACCTTCCAAGAAACTAATACCTCCTTCTGAAGAGTAAATTTTTAACCTATTTTCTCTAATTTTCAAATTCATCATTAACAAAATTTTATATAATAATTGATTTGCCAAAATTTTAATTTTATTCTAGACCTGATCTCAACCCTAAGCCTGTCAAGACAATTTGCTTAGAGGGTTGTCGTTACGATGTTGTGAGGCGTATTGCACTCGAACTCAATTTTTGTGAAGTACCAGAGAATGAATTCTGGAATATTTTATGGACGGATACTCCGATTTCATTGGACAAAGCTTTAGACATGCGCCGTCTTCAAGTGAGTTTACGACAGACAAGTTATGATTATAACTTTAAAAATAATAATGTAATTCTTATAAGGATGCTCATAAAATATTTTGGGGTCCAACGTTCCAAGTCCATAAAACAAATCATTTCCCTGGAATGCATGAAATTTGTAGGAAGGATCGACTTGCGCGGAACCTCAATAGAATGAAAAAAGTTTTCCCCGAATACTACACATTCTTTCCACGTACTTGGAGTCTTCCAACAGAGTAAGACGGGTAAAATTTGTTAGTACATTGTTGTAGTCGATGAATAGGAATATTGATCTAATAGATTTACTTAAATTATATTTCCAGTGTTGCAGAACTCTTGGCACATTTCCGAAGTACCAGGAATCCAACGTACATTTGTAAACCTGATTCAGGATGTCAAGGGAAAGGGATCTTCCTAGTTCGAAATTTGAAAAAGATAAATCCATTTGCAAAATTAATCTCTCAAATTTATATTCCAAATGTGAGCAATCGGAATGTTTTAACGAACATATTATTATTATAATATTAATACTTTTAGAAATCATAAGGATTTTAATAAATATTGAAATTATTATTATATTTTTAGCCTCTTTTGATTGACGGCTATAAATTCGATCTTCGGATTTATATTTTGGTCACTTCATGTGACCCACTCAGAATATACATCTACAACGAAGGAATCGCTAGGTGAAATTTTCATTATTCGATCTAAGAAAATACCTCGGTAAATAATAATAATAATTTTTTTTATAGGTTTGCAACTGTCAAGTACGCTTCACCGAGTGATCAAAATGTGGACATAGTGTTTATGCATTTGACAAACTATTCTCTAAATAAATTTAGTCAATCTTACATGGCTGATCCAGAAGGAAGTAAAAGGTACTTGATATTTAATACGAGGTGATTAAAAAANTTTAGTCAATCTTACATGGCTGATCCAGAAGGAAGTAAAAGGTACTTGATATTTAATACGAGGTGATTAAAAAATTTATATCGAAAATTTTTTAATTTATTTAGAAAACTGTCAACAATTTATGGTTATCTCGTTGAAAGANAAAAAAATTTATATCGAAAATTTTTTAATTTATTTAGAAAACTGTCAACAATTTATGGTTATCTCGTTGAAAGAGGATTCAATGTACAGAAAATGATTGCAGATATTGATGACGTTGTAATTAAAACTGTTATTGCTGCTCAACCCACACTCCGTCACTACTACAGAGCCTCATTTCCTAGGCATGAGCGCGGTTCGGCTTGTTTTGAAATTTTGGGTTTCGATATCCTCATCGATGAAAATCTGAAACCATGGCTTCTTGAAGTATGGAAATCTCTGTAACATAAAAATCCAAAGTTTTTGATACTAGACTTTCGATTGACACCTTATTTTTTTTTAATTGTATGGGTAGGTCAACCTTTCACCGAGTTTCAACTTGGATTTGGCTGTGGATGCTGAAATCAAAGAAAATCTGCTGCGAGATACATTAAATAAAATTCACTTAGGAAATCCGAATAAAAAATCAGACCACTCAAATCATCGAAAACTCAGAAAGGGCGTTGTGAATCTCCGTCGTCCTATACAGTTTGACATGTAAATTTAAATTTTAAAATTAGATTTTGTCCGTTTCTAAGTGACGATGATGTTTTGTTTTATAGAATTGACAAGGCTGGAAACGAAATCACCAAATCCCTTCAATTACAATTCTACCATGAGCAAATGAACCAAGGAAACTTTCGTCTCGTCTATCCCAATGAGAATTTTCATAAATATGCTCAATTTCTTGACCCTACTATGAATCTTGTAACAATGAATGACTTATCTTCAGCAACAAATCGACGTGAATTTCAATTTGAAGGTTATGCTAATGACACTGAAGAGCAAGGAAGTGTCAAATATACCAAATCACCTCTAAGTCCTGTAAATTATGAAAGAGTTTCTTTATCAGCACCAATGGGAAGGACGTCGTTTGACTTTACGCCAGAATTACCACCAATAATAGTAAAGGAGCCAGAAAATTTAAAATATAATTCAGAGCAACATCAACTGGAATTATTACGAAATGCTGCTGAGGCTTTGTCTGTGATTGGTGGAAATATGGATGAAAGTTGTACTCCACGACTTCCACCTTTACCGAATCTATCGGAAGTACAGGAAGATATGAAAACAGTTATGAAAATAACCCATGAGAGGGAGAGCGAGAGGGAGAAAAAGAAGAATAAGAAAACAAAATTTGTCGTAGGATCAGTTGACTGTCGATCAACTGTAGTGACTCGACGAAAGTATGACAAAGGGTCACATATTATTGTCAACCTTCGAGATGGTTTGTCTCCTGTCAATTTTGAAGATTATATTCAAGAAGAAGAAAATTTTGAAATCCCTTGTCTTCCTACCATCGACAGTCTTGAAAGACAGATATATGAGGAACAAGTATCAAGTCAAAATTGTTCACGCCCAATCTCTCCAGGTTTAAAAGTATTCAAAGACCAAAGTGTTGATCATGTAGCTAACAAAATTCAACGAAGACGGAAACAACGTACAGGAAAGAAAGTTTCAACGAAAGATGTGTGTATTTCTTCAATGGCATTTCTTCCAACACTAGATCGTTTGGCACTATTGAGAGATCTCGAAGGAGGTCATCGCAAACATGAACTTGTCATGATACCTAAGACTTCTGTCAACAAAAGTAAATTAGTTCAAGAATGGATACTGAATGGAGCCAAAGTAGAAGGAGTTCGTCAAAAGGGAAAACAATTGAAAATTGACAATAATGACTGTGGAAATTGGGATAACTTTGCTCATGTAATTCATTCTAACTCAAATTTTTATATATTATTATTCAATTATTCTGTCGGTTTCTTTAGTATTTTTATAATATTTACAAAAATTTTTTTTTAGAAAACTTTGAGACGAATTGCTACGGCGTTGCCAGGCTCATCACGCCGCCAATACAGAACGTCGTCCAGTTTTCAATTACCAGCGGATATTCTTACCAGAGAAGAAGACGAGAGAAAAGGACTACTAAAAGAACGAGGGAAAACAATTCGTCAATTAGGTATTGAAGGAAAAGTAAGTACGTTTTTTTTTAAATAACTTTGTAGATTTTTTTTTTAATTTTGATTTTGAAATAATTGTAGATTTTTGAAATGATGCGAAATAGTGGGACCCTGAATGTAATGGAAGAACTTATGTACAATAAAATTTTTTCCGAGGAAGAGTTCAAAGCTAACAAGAAAGGTGTGTCAACACTTCTCAAACCTAGGGGTCAATCAGTCTTTTATCCACCATCATCAGACTAACAAGACCATTTAATTTTCCTGTTTTGTTAAAAAAAATTTTTTTTTTTTTGAAATTGAGTTAGTACACAAAATTTTTACATTTGACACAAAATACATGTTAAATTTTACAAAGTAAATAAATAATCACAAGAGAAAAAAAATTTAGAAACTTTGGACGGTTTTAACTATTTATTATACAAATTGACTACACTTATACAAGGTTATTCAAAATTTTGTACCCATCGTCGTAGCTTTTTGATTATAATATAGTGACTTATCAGTTTCAGACATTGCTTAAAATATTGATTGAGTTTAAAAAATAAATAATTTATTTATTTATTGAACTAACTCAGAAAAAACAAAGTTTTAGTTAGCAAATCTAACACTTTAGTTATAAAATTACTGTTTGAAAAATTTGCGGATGCGACAAAAGTGTAAAAAAAACTTTAGATAACCCTGTATAAAAAATTTATTTTTCTGAATTGAACTGTCATTTGTTGGATTTATTGAGGCCAAAATTTTATTAGATATAATTTCATAATCTTACTCTAGCTTGTGATTGACTGAATACTAATTAGTAGAGTAAGACTAAAGTTTAGCACCATTTTTTCGCGAATTACCATCTAACAAACAGACAGTTGGTAGCGATAAGTCAAACGTTTAAATTTATTCATTTAATTTATGTCTTTTTGCAATAATTACAGAGACTTCCTAAAATACTTCCTAAAATATTGAAAAAAGAGCATTTATCTTTAGTATTTAATTTTTTTAATTAATTTGTTTGGTAACACAGAATTTTTGATTGAGTTAACTTCCCCATTACCATAATTTTGTAACTCGAATTTGGCATCATTTTAGTAATAACGTCTTTTGGCGACTGGTTATAAAAATTTTATTTTTAACAATAAACTAACTTTTACACAACAAAACGGATAAATTCAATGTCAAGAACCAAAATGTCACATTACCATCATAATAACTATCTAAATACATTTATATCATCACATAATATTATTTATAACTGAACATAAGTAAGAAGCTCACTAGATAGAAAATTCAGAAGAATTACTTATCTAATCTCAATTAAAACATTACCAAACGATACTAAATTTATTGTCATTACATGAACCGAATCAAATATTTTATTATAGCATAAAAATCGCCAATTTATACGACATTGCAATGTGTGAAACATGATTGATTAGTTTTTACTATTCTATTGACTATGTAACTTACCAACTCAAACTATACGCGGTTTTCAAAATACTACAGTGGAGTCCAACTATAGTGAAACCAAAGAGAGAAGATACAGTTTCAATGTAATCGGGCTTCTCTGATATGATCCGATTAGTTTACTTTCAAAATAACCGGATTAAAGATTAAAACTTAACGAATTGATGAGTAAATATGAAATGAAATTTGACCGGTGTATGTAGTAACTTACATTTTAAGGAAATTCAAATATATTCGAATATTTAATTTTATCATTTTTAAGCGAAATCAAGAAGTATTTTACGTTAATTGTAGAAATTTAGCTTCAATTGATTAATCTGAGATTAACAGATAGGCACCTTGCGTTTATAATCAAGGGCGACATTTATAAAAGTTTATAAAATTTATAAAAAGTGATAATTTACGCTGTTTTCAAACTTTATAGTTTATCTATTAGATTAAGTAAAGTTGACATCATTCTGAATAGTCACGTGGTCAATTGTGAAATTTATGCGAGTTATAAAACTCCTTCACGAACAATGGCAAAACTTCTGAATTCAAATCTTTAAAAAAATTTTCAATTTCATAAATTTTATAATCTTGTAGAATCAAAACTCAAACTGGTCTAATTATGATTCACGTTAAAACTTTAAACATTCATGACGATTATAAACGCAGTGCCTATTGAAGAGTGGATTTCGTCAAATTATGAAATGAATCTCATCATAACCGGATATAATTACTGTATTATGTAGAAATATTCTTTAGCATATCCGAACTTTCACTAAAACCGATTTTATAATCAAAACATTAAAAGTTCTACCTCTTGGCGAACACATGAAACTTCGTTTTACTAAACTCTAAAATTCATTATAACAGGTTTCACTATACTCTGATTCCTACTAAAAATCTACCGAAATTGTGTCATTTTAACTTGGGATAAGTTTTGTAATGAATTTTACGATTCTTACACGTAGATAAGTAATTGCAGAGTATCCCGAGGCATTTGAAACATTGTTTTTTTTTCTTATTGTATAAACTATAGATAAATTGAGTTCATATATTATTGTTTTGGATTGATTGGAAGATTAAATGAGACAGGATGAGATATTCGAATACATTTGAGAGTATTAAAGACTCATGTAGAGAAATCTGAAAAGTCTCATTTCTCCTCTACTTTCTCAAATGACATCCCATAATTTTTCTAGACGACACATAATCTTCTTATGCTTTTCTCCATGTTCTCTAGTAGTAATAAACGAGATGTAACTCTAATAAGTATAAGGATATTTGAGAAAAGCTAAGAAAATGAACCAATTTTTCAGTCTTCCTCTGGCTCCATTTGCATCATCTTCGCTTTTGCAATTTTTGAGTACTGAACATCAATGGGACGCGTGGTGTCGTAGAGACTTGGTGCTTGGAGTATAATAGCAGCTGTTCCCACTACACAGGCTGTGGTAAAAATCCATAAAAATAGGCGATCTAAGACCATAGCTACATATTTCCAATCTTCTTCTATCTACAAAAAAAAATAAAGATTTCAATCTCATTATTTTATATATTATTGACACAGGGCATTCGTTGCGAAATTATTAACCGCGAACAGTAAAGCTATAAGGGTGTACAAGGTGATTAATCTTTTTTGCACCTACTTCCTCTAATTTTACTGTAACTCCTCCCAACCTATGTTGTTGCTGGAAATAAAGTGTGAAAAAATGACCTCATGCTTTCTAGGGTGCAAAAAAACTTTAATCACTCTGTATTATTATTGTTTTTATGTATTTAGTTCCATTTTACCTGTATTATTAGTATTATTTTTTCCTGTCTGGAAATCTAAGCTAAGAATAGTTTTCTTTATTTTTTCTTGAATTTTTCTACAATTGTGTAATTGTAAAAAAATATTTCATCATTGTCATTTTGGTCCACATACAGGGTGTTTAATCTTTTTTTGCACCCTCTTTCTCCAATTTCATCGTAGCTCCTCCCACCCCATGCTGCTCTCAGCAAAAGAGTGTGAAAAAAATGACTTCATGCTTTCTAGGGTGGGGGAAAATGTTAAACACCCAGTACTTTGAGGACTGATTTTTGGTTTTTGACTCTCTATGTCATAGAATTGTGTTTCTGGATTGTTTTGATTTGCGTTTAAATAAAGCGTGTTGCTTTATTCAATTTGTCTACAAAAAAACTGACTTTTTGTTTGAATTTTTAGGATTTATTTGTTCTTAGAACTTAAGTAGCTCTACGAGCAGCTNTGTTCTTAGAACTTAAGTAGCTCTACGAGCAGCTATTTCAGATTTCGATTTGAATCTGACTTAACTTGACCTGATTTTAGTATCTGTGAGGTCAAGTCAAAGGACCTAAATCTCTAACCATTTATCACTGCACGAGAAAATTCTGCGGACTGTATGAATAAACTGAGCGGACTGTACGAACAGACTGACTGAGAGTCAGTTTTAGATACGGATGCCTCAATTGTCCAATCAGAACCAATGGAATTATATTACTAATAAATCCACTCTCTGCACTAACATTAGGTAGAGAAAATTCTTTAATTAAAGTTTCACATACTAAGGAAGAGAGTTTTATTAATATCTTGTACACTTTGTCTAAAGCTATCTAAATGGAAATCTAATTTCTGGTGAAAGGAAATTTTTAGCATTGGCATTATGTAAGAGAAAGTCTTGAATCGGTGCCTTCTCATTGAGCCACACTCGAGACCTATGAGTTGGAGCATTACCATTGGAGGTTATCCAATTTTCAACAGAAAAGAGAAAGTTAGGTCCTTTTTTTTTGTAAAATATGTCCCATATGGGACCATTCCTATAGAATCCACTCTTTCAGAGTCTCCAGTTACAGTCAAACTTATACTCATCCAGTAGTACAGAAAGTTACTTTACATGTGTATCTTTTGAGAAAAAAAAATTTTTTTTTTTTCAAATGTTAGCCCCATTACGCTCTGTCGCATCTGGAACTCTGAAGAAAAAGCCTTGGATAAAATTGACAATACTTTCTTTCCTTTACTTTACCGTAACGACTCTGAACTTTCCCATTTCCTGAATTTTTTTTACACTCCCAATGTTAAATCTTATGGTAGGACTGTAGAATTTATACATTCTTAACTTTCTCTTTTTCCACTTGACTAAAGTTTGTTGGTTTTAGCCGTTTCATTTACACTCCCTTTCGATTCCATGTTCTATCGTCCTGAAGACAATTTAACAATTTTCGAAACTATTTCCAAACAAAATCACCACAAGGTAATATTTTGTACTACAATATAAAATTGGAAACAAAAAAACATTGAGTTTTACTTTGAAAAAAAGAAAATCTAATTGTAGGGAATGAACTAAAAAGTAATTGGATTAATTCTCTGAAGAGATTTGTTGAAAAGTAAAAGTGAAGTTTTTTTAATCTAATTCTAATGACCTTTCACATGTAGGAGAGAAATCATTCACATGAGACTGGGATTACTGACCCTTTCCTTGGTTAAAAAAAAANGACCTTTCACATGTAGGAGAGAAATCATTCACATGAGACTGGGATTACTGACCCTTTCCTTGGTTAAAAAAAAAATCCTAATTGAAGATAATCCTTAAGGGAGCAAAACAAATTAGAAGAGAAAGAAATTCAGAGTGGAGAATAACAGCAGGAATTTTGGAAAAAAAAAAGTTTCTTGAATCCAGAGCTGGGTAATTAATAGGATTTTGGTTTGGAATTGAGGTTTAAAAATTGATGTTTTCGAAAATTTGGATTAGGATTGGGATTAGGAATTGACTTTGTACAAACGTCCGGATTNTTTAAAAATTGATGTTTTCGAAAATTTGGATTAGGATTGGGATTAGGAATTGACTTTGTACAAACGTCCGGATTGGGATTAATTCACTTCAGATTTTATTGAGATTAAGGGTTTGGATTATTCAATCCGGATTGATTTTTTTTGATTGGGATTAAAAAATCCAAAAATTAACTAGAAAAAGAATTTTATTAAATTAAATATTAATTTTANTTTTTTTTGATTGGGATTAAAAAATCCAAAAATTAACTAGAAAAAGAATTTTATTAAATTAAATATTAATTTTAACTAAACTAATTCATTGAAGTTTTAATCAATGAGTGAATTACTGTGGGTATTAAAATCAGCCCTACATAACTGAAATTTCTTTCAACTAGTGCGAACAATGGTAGTTGGAAGTTGGTCGAATTCAACCATGCACCCCGGTTTGAGCTGTTTCGTTGAATTACTCGGTTTTTGGCTCACACTCAATATTATTTACTTAAAATGTTCAAAATTATTTTGAACAGATTGAGGATTAAGGATTAATAATCCCAAAACCGGACTAATAATTCTCAATCCCTATTCCAGGTTTTCTCCAGTTCTACTTGAGTCTTTTCAACGACATTTTCTAACTATCTCTCTCTTCAGTCAATCCTTTCTCTCTCAAATTTCAATTCCCTCTGAAAATTCAACGACTTTTCAAGTTGATAAAAGAAAATGAAAAGGAATTATGAGATTTCAGGATCGGAGTAANTCTGAAAATTCAACGACTTTTCAAGTTGATAAAAGAAAATGAAAAGGAATTATGAGATTTCAGGATCGGAGTAAGATCAAATTGGAGCCAAGTCCAATGTGAATACGAAACCGTCGAATAGAAAAGTGAAAGTAGAAATACAGCAAGTACNAAAAGGAATTATGAGATTTCAGGATCGGAGTAAGATCAAATTGGAGCCAAGTCCAATGTGAATACGAAACCGTCGAATAGAAAAGTGAAAGTAGAAATACAGCAAGTACGAAGCTTTTTAAATTACAATGAAAGTAAAATTTCACCCTTTGACAGAAATTTTAGTATGTACAGTTCATTCCAAAACTATAAGCGCAACGTATTTTTTTCAGAATTCAAAGAGTTATTCGATAATTCTTATATAAGTCATCAAATACTTATTCATTTTGATGATAATCAATGAAATTTTAAATTTCAAAAATAAATAGTGGTTAAAACCAAAGTTAGAGATGAAATTATAATTTTAGGAAGGAGAAAACGAGGGAAAGGCGTTCCAAAACTATAAGCGCACTCTCTAGTTTTTCAGTTTCCTCAATTGTTTCGTTGGAATTTAATTTCGAAAGTTAATTATATCAAACTAACAACTTTAGATTGTGGATTCCGTATCAAAATTTTAGTCATATAAATAATTTGGAGGGTCATACCAAGAGGAAAGCTTATAAGTTCATTTTAAAAGGGTCAGGTGAAGCCACATGCTCTAAATAAGCTGTCAAATGCTAAAANAAGGAGAAAACGAGGGAAAGGCGTTCCAAAACTTTAAGCGCACTCTCTAGTTTTTCAGTTTCCTCAATTGTTTCATTGGAATTTAATTTCGAAAGTTAATTATATCAAATTAACAACTTTAGATTGTGGATTCCGTATCAAAATTTTAGTCATATAAATAATTTGGAGGGTCATACCAAGGGGAAAGCTTATAAGTTCATTTTAAAAGGGTCAGGTGAAGCCACATGCTCTAAATAAGCTGTCAAATGCTAAAATNAGAGAATGGACAAAAAACATGTCAATACTCAAGTGCACAGACTCAAGCGTTTGATCTAAGTTCATGACAAGGTCGTACGGCGTAGGAAATGGACGGATGTTGTCTGGAATGAATGTATAAATTATTCTAGGTGCCCCTGATGGATTTACATGGTATTGGCACGATTTCCGTAAAAGAGAAAAATATTTCTTCAGAAGCCAAATGAGTAGAGNAGAGAATGGACAAAAAACATGTCAATACTCAAGCGCACAGACTCAAGCGTTTGATCTAAGTTCATGACAAGGTCGTACGGCGTAGGAAATGGACGTATGTTGTCTGGAATGAATATATAAATTATTCATTGATGGATTTACATGGTATTGGCACGATTTCCGTAAAAGAGAAAAATATTTCTTCAGAAGCCAAATGAGTAGAGAAGTTCATTGATGATCTCGGCTGATCTAAGCTATTTCGAGAAGACTCATAGTTTTGGAATGAACTGTAGTTGTGGCGTAAAACCACCTGGCGTGAAATTTAGAAAACTCAAAATAATTTTTTTTTAATTCGAAGGAATTTTCATTTATATTATTTTAATTCCTTCATGTTACTCTACCCTTATGTTCATCACTTTTGAATTAATTGTATTACCGGACAATGTGTGTCATAGAAACCAGCTTATAAAGATCTCAAATTTTATTTTCATTTAACTATGTTAGTTATTAGTTGACAATGGACTAAATAATTATCAACCATCAGAATTGTGTACGCAACTTCTGTTACAAAATGTCATGATTTTTATTAATTATATATGTAGTATCAAATTGGAAGACTTGACAAGGTGGCTATTTGAGTCAAACAGGGGCGAGGAATAAATCGGTGATACAAAGAGTTAAAGCATTATAAAAATATNATACAAAGAGTTAAAACATTATAAAAATATTGAGTAGAAGACGATAAATGAATCAGAAAAATGTAAAAAATAATTAGCTCCAATTAAAATATATAATTTAACTTGAATTTTTTGAATTTCGAGCTAAATGGCTTTACGCCATGACATAAATTTCTGATGAATGGTGAAAATATGTTTTCATATCTTATCTTCAAAACATGGAACATCCTGTACCAGAAGAGAAAATGACTTTCACCAGAATTTTAACGAAAGGAAAAAGTGGAATAGAGATTGTGAAGAAGAGTGGATTTGAAGCAGAACGGGAAAGAGATGAAAAGAAGAGGATTTACGGAGGGTTTTAAAGAAGGCTAAGGATTCAAAAAATGAATCCAATTCGGACCTTGAGCATACTGAAAACAAGGTCTTAAGTATCTCACTCATCTTTATTTCAAAGGAACCCAAAGATCTAAGAATCAAAAATAAAAATGTTGACATTCGAAATGGGCAGGTAGGAGTACAATACTCAACAATTGACTCAATGGAAATACACTGGGTCCAGAAAAGTTTGATAAATATCAATTGATAAGAATGTTTTTAGCTACATTTTCTGGTTCAAGGTCAGTTTCTCCAGTTGGTTACGTGGAGTTCAAAGATTAGAAAAAAAAAGATTCAATGTAGCCTTTTCCAACCTCGCAATAAAACAGTATAAAGTGCTTTTCTTACCTAATTTTCTTAAAATTAAAATTTCTTCCGCCATCGTTTAATTCGGACCTTAGAATCGCGTGGTATGTAATGGATAGCAAACCTTATAAACTGCGAACCATACAAGAGCCATTAAAATAGATAACTTAGTTACATAGCTAAGCGGCGACATGTTGATGCGACAAGCGTAGACATTTGATAAAATTGATACAGCGAGATAAATAGAGCTACGATTGATCACATCGAACTAAAACCTGACATCACAGAATGAAATAGAGACAGATGTAGATTAACAGAAGCAAATATAGACAGTAGCAAAAGGTTTAAGAATTAAGATTTTAAGAGAGGGCTATGGGCAGTAGGGACGGCGGTGGGCAGTAAGGGGGACGGTGGGTAGTAGGGAGAACGTATAATGAGCCAAAATTTAACCAAATGCCATTGGTGTGTGTGAAGTTAAATAAAAAATAGTTTGTGTCATGTAGCAATAAGTTACAAACTCTGTACACTCCTATGGTAATCAAAAAGATTTCTAGGCGTTGGCAACATCTATAAGAGATGGTGAAACCACGTGCCACAAATTAGGGTCAAGGACCCCAGAGGTAATTTTTTGCCGTGCCATAGATGCTTGAACAGTCAGGAGGTAAAGCGACTTTTTACGGTTAGTATGACAAGAGTTAAGTAATGTGGTGTATGTTATGCAGTGTTGTCACTTCTGCTAAGAGTTTAGGTGCGGCGAAGAACTCAAAAGCTAAAAACATTTCCTATTATGCCACAGCCAATAAGAAATTTCATCTTAAGAATCCTTAGTTCATGGACTCTGATTATGTTAGAATTATTCAATCAGTCTTATTGTAATTTTCTTTAATCTAACTTGTGTAACTTAGTGGAAGGAAATAAAACTGAATTGAAGTTATGAAATTAATGTTGGGAAACGAGTAGTGTTTAGTGGTGAGGTCGTTTCCTCCTTACGCCTGTCAACTAAATCGTCAGTGTCATAAAGACAAGGACTCGGACTACTATTACTCCTACTCCTACCGCTAGCTCTAAGAGCTACCCACAGTGTCATTAAATTTAATTGACCAATTACTTTGAGACCTCTCAAGCTCAAGTGGGGAATTGATCTCTTCTTACTCTCGATGGAACCTATAACTTACCACTCCAAATCGATCCTTATTCTTCATATGTTGAGCAACGAATCGAGCATGTGTCGCCGACTTTTCAAGCTCAGGTGGAAACCGCTTTGTCAAGTCGCAGAAATTATGTCTTAGAGCAGCTTCACTCTCACTCAAAAAAATTGGTGACGGAAGGTTTGGATAATGACCAAAATCCGTCCCACCTTCACTACTCGTATGGTTGAGACCATGAATGTGACAAATTTGGAGACTCGAACCCGTCGTCCTACCAAATTGACCTCCTCCAACACCACTTGTCACCATAAGCCCATGACTCTGATGATGGTCCATGATAATGTCGTCCTCATCTTCATCTTTTGTGGGTCTCTTGAGACATAAGTACTTGGGAAGGACATTGATGAAGACTTTCTTGACCCAAGGTGACATCTTATGTGTAGC
Organism: Holacanthella duospinosa; assembly: GCA_002738285.1. Classification (NCBI taxonomy): domain Eukaryota; kingdom Metazoa; phylum Arthropoda; class Collembola; order Poduromorpha; family Neanuridae; genus Holacanthella; species Holacanthella duospinosa. The sequence continues at coordinate 221,491 of NIPM01000248.1, read as the reverse complement.
AGGAGATCGATAGTTGACATTAAGGATGAAAATGGTTACAATAACTGAGAAAGTGATGAGAGTCATTGTAAAAAGTAAATATTTGCCAAGAAGTGGGACAGCGAGAGATGTCGGAGGGATGATTTCAGCGAGGAGGAGGATAAAGACAGTGAGTGATAGGAGGATAGAGATGCAGAGAGACATCTTTTCACCTGACTCCGACGGTAAGTAGAACACAAGGATAGAGAGGAACGAGATCCCTACGCAAGGGATAATAAGGTTGACATTGTAGTAGAGTGTCTTCCGACGGAGTATTATACTGAAAATTATGTCAACAAATGGCTCTTCACAGCAACCTGAAATTGAAAAACACAACTTTCACATCAAAATGAGTTCACTACGACCTAATTTTTGATTCCACCAGTTTAAAAACTGTCGATGCGGAGAAAGTTTACAGACCTTAGTAACTAAGGAAACATAAAGAACAAGTTGGAAAATTTTAAAATGTAAACTTACTATAATATTTTTCTGATCGTTTTGCAGGAACTTGCATTATATCCCATTCTACTGAAATATAATAGTCTTGTAAATCGATTCCAATTTCTGTCAGATCTGAGTCCCCATTGTTCTGAATATGACGGAGATCAACCTAGAACCAAACTTATATACTTTTTTGTTTACAAGTAAAGAAGATTAAAGAAAAACCTAGAAAAAGAAAGTAAAAAAAAAGTTTTTTGTTTTTCCTTTCACTTGACTAATTTTGTGAAATTTTGCTCTCAAGATTGTGTAATGCACCAAACTTTTTAATGACACTTTTCATTATCATGAATTTCAAATTTATAACTATAGTTATCGAGAATTGTAGAAACAAGCATCCAATATTTAGGTGTAATTAAAGTATAAATTATAGAGCCAGTAAACTAAATTCTAAATAATCGAAAGATTTAGATTAATCCATCTAGTAAGTTCATGAAAAAGTGGAATCAAAAATTTTTTACCGGTAACAACTTCTAATGCCGCGCAGCTTTCAAGGTGAAGTTTCGATCAAGTGGTATAGAAAACTGAAGGTCTTTCTTTTGTACGGTTTTTCTTGGAACACTCTGTACATAAATAGACCCAGTTCTTTTTCTTCTTTTTATAACTTTTTGTACAAAAATTGGTATTATGTTTCAAAAATGGTTATAATCTGACTTCCCACATCATAAATTTGTATATTTTAGAACTAACTTGGTGCGAGAATAGGTAAAATACCATAAAGTGATGATATAAAATTTAATAGGTTTCCTCTAATGTGGATATAGGAGTTCTATTTCCATCCAGGTAGAAGAAAACAATAAAAAAAAAGAAAAACTACTACATACGTAGTACTCTCTTTCTGTCTGTGCATTTACGCTAGGTTTATGTTACATCATTTCAAATATACTTCAAAGTAAACTTAATGATTATAGTATCTTCTCATGCAATGACTTTCTCTAGAGATATCAAAGTGAAAACGATTTTACAGACAAAATGCAAAGTGTATTGTAGAATTTATATTTCCATGAAATTACTTAGACATTTTAACCCTAGTCTTTCAAACTGTAGTTCCTCAATCCAATTTCAAATCATCACCGATATAACTTAGTACAAGAGAGTCAGTTGGATTGGAAAAACATGTTTAGTTTAGTTGTCGGCAACATGTGTCATAAAACTAATAAAACTCTTATATTTGTACTACTTAATAAGTTTGGGTGTGCATGTGGACGTTTGTTAAAATATAGCAGTAGGCATAGTACTTTTGATATCAGAACAATTTAATCAAGTGAGACAAGAACACGAGATTCTATATCAAGGTTCTGATACCTTACGATCATGACAAATAACAGTCTGTCACGCAACTATGCAAGATTGATTTTCTTATGTTTGAGAAATTGATTGAATTGTATTAAAAATTTTAAATTTGTTATATAAAAATATACTTGTTCAAATAAAAACGATGAAAATTTTTCATTATTTGGAGAAATTTTTTCAAAAATTATATTACAGTAAAGTTCGGTTATAGTGAATCTGTAGGGACCGGCAAAATTGTTCAGTATAGCCGGAGTTCATTATATCCGTATAGTGAACGGACACTTCAATTTAATAATTGTTCATTATATCCAAATATTTCACTATAAATTCAGCTAAGCCGATTTAGAGAAGCACTGGGTAATGGGGATTTGCTTGAGACCATTTGATGAGCGCAGAATCCAACTTTGGATAGTTACATCGGCGTTGGCGTTTTATATTCTAAGAATTTGATATTTGAATTTTAGCTAATTGCTTAAATGTAACCTAATTATATTTCAACACTTTTATTATTAACTTACACCACAAAACCTTTGGAAGTCTTCTTCAATTTTGGATTTTGATTTCAAAGTAAGAGAAATTGTAGAGTTTCCAATCTTATATTTCTCACATAACGTTTGGCGAGGTGTGTTGGAAGACAAGTGCAGCAATGATATCGAATTTATCGTTTAAGGACAACGCAGTGCGCTTTTTGCCTGATTTTGACATTGTGAATTAGTAATTTACTTAATAAACTAAAACTCACTCATAGGTCAACATGCAAGTCCGGTGCATAGATGGGCAGGCATAAAAGTATAAGGAACAGTAGTAGCAAATGGTCTCATTACGGAATTCAGACATATTTCACTATAACTGGACAAAATGACTCTCGCGACCGGTAGGTTTGGTTCACTAAGGCCAGAAGTTCAGTATAGCCGATTTCATTATAGCCGGACTACTTAACACNAGGAACAGTAGTAGCAAATGGTCTCATTACGGAATTCAGACATATTTCACTATAACCGGACAAAATGACTCTCGCGACCGGTAGGTTTGGTTCACTAAGGCCGGAAGTTCAGTATAGCCGATTTCATTATAGCCGGACTACTTAACACATAATCTCCCATTTGCTTGGCAGGGACCGGACAGTGTGGTTTACTATAGCCGGAGTTCTATTATAGCCGGAATCACTATAGCCGAACTTTACTGTATTTTCATATCTGTGCATAGACTTACTGTATATCCGTCGTATGTCCAAGAACCAAATTTCATTCGGCACGTTTGTTGATCAAATGGAAAGTACTCTACATCAATTTCACTATTAATATTGAACAGAATCATACAAATTTAGATAAATAATTTGATTTTTTACAATTCAAAAATAAATAAAAAGTTCTCTCTCACCAATAGGATTTGTAAATTGCAGGTGGTTTCCAACGAACAACACCAGTGTAATTGAGAATAGCTTTTGTCATTATTGTCACTTCGTAATTTCCATCTGCACTAAAAAGAAAAAAACTTTCGTTTTTTAAACTTTCTCTTTTCAGTCTAAAAAAAAATGTAAAAATGAGGTTAGTAGGATTAGNCTTCGTAATTTCCATCTGCACTAAAAAGAAAAAAACTTTCGTTTTTTAAACTTTCTCTTTTCAGTCTAAAAAAAATGTAAAATGAGGTTAGTAGGATTGAAAAGTTAATTAAAATTTTATAAGTAATATACAATTTTATATAGTGCTTATAAACTAAAATAATTTTCTTAGATATGTATATGACTAGAATGAAGAAAGTAGAGTAAATTCGAAAACTTTTTATTTCTTCTAAAAAGTTTTCAAATTCGTAAAGTTTGATAATATTATAGAGTTAGTTGCTCGGGGATGTAAAATCTATATATTTTAAGGTTAATATACCTAAGAATACACCGTCTATTTTGTTTTATTATGTAATAAGAATTTTAGTAATGAAAAACTAATTATTACTGCTATCTACATTAAATAAATAATTATACTTACTCAAAAAGTTTATAGTTTCTAATTATCTTTTTCTAATTTTATTTCCAAAAATAAAAAGACGTATACAATGAGTTCTTTTCTGAGTTTAAACTTTCGGAGTTTTAAAATTCAATTTGTAACATAGAAAACTATTATTTCGTATATAGTCCTTTCTCTTTTTTTTTTTTTTATGAATTATTTATACTTACTACTGATCATCTTGTCTTTCATAGGAAATTGGAAACTTTTTTTTTTCTTCATGGATTACGTGGTTGATGTCAGAAAGGATCAAGTTGACGTGGAGGACTTTGTGTTTGCTACCGAAGAAATCCTTTCAACACCCTCATCGAACAATTTTTATGAAAAAGCTCTCTCGAAGAAAAACCTGTCTTTTCCCTCATCCTACTCAATAATCAGCAAAAAAAAACAGAACAAAAAAAATTTTTTTTTTCTTCTTCTCTTTTTCATATGGTTCACGCCAAGTTGAGTATGAATAGAGCATAAGAATAAAAGCAGAAATGCAAACGCGAGTATAATATTACTTAAAGTTAATTAATCAAGACATTTATTTCTCACATAAATTGATCTGGAGAAAGTTGTATAAAAAAGTAATATGAAATATTAAATATTAAATATATGGAAATATATAGGTAAGAAAATCTGCTCATAAAGTGAATACATGTGAGAGAAAGTGTAAAAGAGTTACATATTTTACATCAGAAAAAGATGAAGGGATTTATTCACTTTTATTTTATTCTTTTTCTTTATTTTCAGAGAAAGTTGGCAAACCAAAAAGTAGAACGAGGTTTGGAATCTTCTGAAAGCTTCTTCTTTTTTTTTTCTTTGGTGTGAAATTGAAGGATTTTTTTTTGTACAATTTTCATTTCTATAAAAAAAAAATAAGAGATTCCAAGTCGTATATAGTTCTCCATTTGGGAGGTTTTTTCTATTTGGCAGGAACTCAAAGTAATACGTTGTTCTGAAAGAATGAGTCCAAAAAGTACTTACATATTGCATATAGGAGAAAGTATTTTTTAAGAAAATATCCTAGCTGGTCAGTCATGCTATACATCCCTGTCTTGCCCTTAGTTTTCACAATTCTTACGCCTATCCCTGTCATGAAAAAGCATTCATCATGTTTTTTATCAAATAATAATAAAAATCCAAAAAATGTATTCTGTTCATTTTGAAAAGAGATTTTGTAGTCTCTGTTTGTGTGTAGTCATAGAGACTGTCAAACGGATGAATAGGTACTAATATTTCCTTCAATTGCGGGGAGAAACAGCAGCGGCGTCTTGAATACAAGTTTTGAAGGCTTTTTCGTCGTCGTCACTCATCCCTACATGATCAAACTTTTTATGGACAATGGTAAAAAAAATGGAAAAAAATTTTTTTTTTTTTTTTTAGAAAAGGACAGAATGTGATGGACGTGTGAGTACTACACAATTGAGAAAGTGTGTCAAAAAAATGAAGGATAAAAAAGTTACTTGTTGTAGAGTACGATGTCAGGAAGCCAGATATGTTCAGATGGGACATGGAGTGTCTCGACTCCTCCAAATTCATCAGGGTTCCATGTCAATTTGTAATCATTCCATTCCTGATTGTTTTTTTTTTTAATTATTTGAAAAATATTAAAAAATGAGAGAAAGTTTTTTCACACTAACAACAAATGGTATCAATCAAGATGAGATTTTGAAAGATTTACCTGTTCTAACCACATGTTAGTTGTCATAATCTGACTCTTTAGATTCTGAAAATAGAAATAAAAGCTATTGGTAGTAATATTAGGTGTTTCTATTGTCAGAAATTTCATATGTCTAAATTTTAATTCATACATTTGAACTTTTTGATAATGTTTTAATAATAATAGAGTATAACTACATAATTTAATATTTATGGGAAGATACTTTTGAACCCATGGTCTTTACTGGAGCAGTGCCTTTATAATTATTGGTCAAACTATTTACATTGAAAAAAACAACAAAAAAAATTTTTTTTTCTGGAGAAAGTATTAGCAGTTTCGGAAAGACCATTGAAAAGTAGTGGAATAAAGTTGTTACAAAAAAATTAAACCTCTACAATAACCACAGTTGAATAAATATTTTGGGTTGCGGTGGAAAGTACTTTTGGTCCATGCTGTTTCCTGGATAATGCATGCATTTTTAATTATGGGAAACTTGTTCTGTAAACTAATTTTTGTTCTCACTGAAACAGTGTTAATAGTTTGAGATACAGCATTGAAAAGTGGAATATAACTTTTTTTTTAAATCAAACTTCCACAATGACGTGAACAAAAGTAANAGATACAGCATTGAAAAGTGGAATATAACTTTTTTTTTAAATCAAACTTCCACAATGACGTGAACAAAAGTAATAATTTTTTGAAATTTGAAATGTTTGGATCACTAAGAGATTAGAGTTTCATAAAAGCATCCAAAAGTTTCCGTTTTCAAAAATTTATAACTTTTATTCTAGTCATCGTAGAGGCTTAATTTTTATTCCATGACACACCNCGTTTCCGTTTTCAAAAATTTATAACTTTTATTCTAGTCATCGTAGAGGCTTAATTTTTATTCCATGACACACCCTACTTTTGTATTCAGTTTCTGAAGTTGTTAAGACCAAGCGTCAAAGAGAAAATATTTTTTTTTAAATGTAGTAAAATGTCTCATATTTATAGACGCATGGTTTCTCCAGCAAATAACACACGGGCCAAAAGTAATCCTCTACCGCTCTCTAAAATTTTAGTTGGACTGTACAAAAAATGTTATATTTTTTTTGAAAATTGAAATTTTTGTGTATGTTTTTTTGAAACACCAATCTCTTACGATACATTATTGTCTCAAAAGAAATATCAAAAAATTTTAATTTTCAAAAAATAATATAATTTCTATTTCAGTGATAATAGAGATTTGATTCTTGAGACATGACCCTACTTTTCAATCATCTTTCTGCATTTCACAAACTTTAAAAAAAAGTTGCTCTTGAATTCATTTAACTTCAATTAAATATATAAAGGTACTGTTTTCTTCACAAAAGCGCATGGACCAAAAGTCTTTTCCCTTGCTTTTAAAATTATCTGTACGAGTGTAATAAATAAACTAAACCACTCTTACAGTTCTGACTATCTAAATTTAGAAAAACCGGTAAAAAAAAAACTTTTAAGTAACCTAGAGCTCAAACTTTCTCCATTTTATAAAATTTTAGGATCGTAATCATAATGGACTGTGTCTGAAAGAATTCAAAGAAAACTTGAAACTGTTCAAACTATTCCCGAACTGAAATCCTTTATTCCTTAACTTTTAAGATAGAGAATAACAAGGAATAAAAGGAAATGAGAAGAGTAGAATTATATCCTTAAGTTTCATTGGTTGAGGAGTTTTCACTATGAAGAAAAAGTAGTGAAACTATAAAATCATTTATGATTTAAACCAAGCTAGAGGTCATTTAGTTAAACTTTTAGCTTTTTTTTTAAACTAGTATCTCTATAGATATACTTTTATTGATAACTTCTAGCAAAAAGTTACTATTTTTTTTACTTTTTATGCTCTTTTTCGTATAGAAGAAAAAAAAACAGGAAAAGAAGAAGATTGTATCTTCCATTTTCTGATTATCCCAACTCTGTCTAGTCTTAAAAAGTTGGAAACTCTTCTTAGCACGTATAAGAAGTAGTATCCTTGGTAGTATAAAATATCCTTCCTTTTAGTATTATTCTCATGACTCTTTAAGAGTTATTACCTCCCAGAGATACAACTTTAACTATAAGTCATACATCTCTCAGAAAAAAAGTAAAAAAAAAATTTAGTTTAATTTTTTTTTGAGTAGGCAAAAAAAAAAGAGAAAGTCAACTTTCTCCTAACCTAAACTCAAATTTCTCTTTCCTTCTCATCTCTCAGTCTCTTTTTTTTTGTTGAGAACCCAATAATCTCATTTCCTTGTGTTTTTTTATGAACAATGAATTGAAGGTAATGTGTAGTTGAGTGTGACAGAATGGACAAGAAGTATAGCTTACAACATCGATGAGTTGTGACAGTTTGAGACCAAGTTTGACGGTGAGACGATCTGAATTGTTGCCAACTGGTCGTATAAGTTTATTGTAGTTACTTAGGAGCTCAGTATAAAGTTTCTTTGCATCCGCATTCCCTTCGATTCTTGTGGGAATAAACCCAATCGCCAGAACCAATAGGATTAGTCCAATTTTTTTCATTCCAAATCTTCGATTCATTTCTTCAGATTTTTTTTTTCTGAAACCTCCAAAAAAAAATCCAACCTCAAGTTTTTATTTTTTTTTCGTTTGTATTTTGGATTTTTAAAATAAAAGTTAAACCTCTACCAAATGAATCAAAAGTTTTGTAAACTTCAACTGACTATAAACTATAAAAGTTAAGGAGCTCTTGTGCGTCACAACTTCCGTAGACGATTTTACAAGAGTTATGGCTCCCAACTGTTAAAACTTTTTGGAGTACTGTAGAAGATGAAGAAAAAAAAATTCTATTGGCTCCAGGTTTCTTGGAGTAAGAGTAGTAGACTTACAAGAGGGAAAGTTGCTGATGTGATAGTTTTATTATTGACTATCAAGATGATTAATGAACAACAACCTAAGATTATTGACTTTTTACTTAACATGGAGCTAGTCTGGGTAGTAATAGGACTCAACTTAAGAAAAAAAAAAACTTGGAGTTTGATTGGTTTAGAGGAGATCATAGTGGTTAAGCACACTATGACACACTGGAATTAATGGGATTGATGTAGATTATTTTTTGGAAAGGTTCAAGGGGTCTTAGGTACGAAAGTGGTCGATTCCTTACCATAAATTTTCGATGTCAACATAATCCGATACTCTTAGCTATATATCGTTTATCATTTAGAGAAAAAAAAAATTGAAATTTGAGTTCAAGACGTTGTTGCCACATTTCGAAAAAAAAATTTTTTTTTTTTTTCTTCTCTGTAATTTTGGTTAGGAATTGGTGAATAATTTATAAATTTGGGTAAGCAATTTTGNTTTTTTTTTTTTTCTTCTCTGTAATTTTGGTTAGGAATTGGTGAATAATTTATAAATTTGGGTAAGCAATTTTGAAAAAAAAAACTTAGAAGTTCTTTAATTTAGGCTATTTCAAAAAGCTTGGAGTTAGAACTAACGCCATTGTGTCACAAACAATTAAATTTCTTTGCTGAATTTTATACTCTAGAGTCCCTTTCTTTTCAATTATTTTATGCATTACTTCCATTCCAGTTTTAAATAAAAGCTTTCACCATGGGGAAAGTAGTATTTTAAGCTTCTTTTTTTTAATTAAAAAATCCTGCTTCATTTTTATCAACTTGGGATCTTTTATACTGATCGAATTTTCTCTATGTTTTACTTTACTCTGATCACTAACCGACCATGTCAATTACCGTCTGATGATTCCATTTCGTTAACATTGACCTCGAAGTATAATGTCCTGATTAACATTTGAACCACAACGATCACTGACTTTATAAATCCATGGTAAACCAAGTTATGTCGAGAAAGTAGATATTCTAGTTCTAGCCAATGAAAATTCTTGTATAATTAATTATACCAATCCCTTTCATCTTTCCCTGGATCTTGCTTCACAATGGCATCTAAATTGAATTTTCTCTAATAGAACTATTTCTATACACAGTCTTGTACTCTTCATCATATACAGTGTCCTCAACGGCATTTTTAGTATCACAAAAAAAAACCGCCAAAATATTAATTTTAGAACACCATACTATAAGGCGTCTGAACGCTATATTTAATGTCTAGATGTCGATAAACGACGTTCAAAGCGCAATGTAAGGTGACGTATACCAGATTATTACTATGCGCAATTGCAATCGAATGAAATCTTCCAATACGCTAATTCTACTAGTTATGAAAATAAATAATGATAAAAATTTATGAAATAAGGTATAAAATCTAAAAATTAGCAAAAATTTTTACTTTCTATTCATAATAGTCGTTATTCGTTTATGAAAAGTGAAGGTTTCATTCTATTATTTTTGTGGTGAGTTTTACTTCCGTTGGCCGGGTTCCAACGAAGGTTCCATTCTTCCAAATGGATCCTATCTTACTCCTTCAACTGACAAAAATACAATTAGATAAAATGTGTTTGTTCTCTATGATGGATTCAAAAATAATGCCTTGAGTCTATCCAAACTACTTCCTATCTCACTAATTAATATAATTGTATATTAGTCAACTTTTCGCTTTTTTTGAGATTCAAACTCAATTCATATAGATGAATTTCTAAGAAAACATACAGGGTGGTTGAAGTTTTTAGGTAGAATTCAAAACTGCTTTCTTTTAGAATCAATTTTCTTTACCCTACTAAAAACACTTAAGCTACCTGACTCTACAGAATTGACACATGTCAGGATATCAAATAAAATTTAAAATTTGCATTCTCTATATCCTCATCGCATTCTACCCTATACTATAAATAAGACTTTGCGAGACTTGTGAAAAGCAAAAAATTCATTACTCATAAACTTAGAATATTAAGTACAGTGTATACAGACTTTTTCATACCTTGCTACCTTGNTTACTCATAAACTTAGAATATTAAGTACAGTGTATACAGACTTTTTCATACCTTGCTACCTTGTATAGTAAAAGCATATCAATTCCTGCTTAAATGCAATAATAACTAAACTTAACTTACTAACGTCAGCAGAGATAGAAAAATTCTAGACCCTCTGTATACATAAATATATAAAGTGATTATCATAAACAGAAAATGGATTTAAATATCTAATGCCACAAAATTAGAAATAACTGCTATTTCGGAGTAAAAAATGTACAAAGAAAGTTTCATTGATGCATAAAACCTGAGAAATTATGTATTTTNGTATAGTAAAAGCATATCAATTCCTGCTTAAATGCAATAATAACTAAACTTAACTTACTAACGTCAGCAGAGATTAAAAAATTCTAGACCCTCGGTATATATAAATATATAAAGTGATTATCATAAACAGAAAATGGATTTAAATATCTAATGCCACAAAATTAGAAATNAAAGTGATTATCATAAACAGAAAATGGATTTAAATATCTAATGCCACAAAATTAGAAATACTGCTATTTCGGAGTAAAAAATGTACAAAGAAAGTTTCATTGATGCATAAAACCTGAGAAATTATGTATTTTTGTTAAGTTTTTGTAGAAATTTTAACCTTGGAAGATAGCTGGGAGATTGATTAACTCTCTGATCCCTGTAATTTTTTACAGTAATAACAAAAACATTAGTTTATGTGTATTTAAATGTGGAAAAGCTATAATAACTTACCCGTAATATTTTTTGAAGTTTTTTTTTTCAATGGAACTGATTTTTTTTCNTTGTTAAGTTTTTGTAGAAATTTTAACCTTGGAAGATAGCTGGGAGATTGATTAACTCTCTGATCCCTGTAATTGTTTACAGTAATAACAAAAACATTAGTTTATGTGTATTTAAGTGTGGAAAAGCTATAATAACTTACCCGTAATATTTTTTGAAGTTTTTTTTTTCAATGGAACTGATTTTTTTTCTTATTGTTTTGAGAGAAGACAATATTACCGGTTGAGAACACAAAAAGAAACTAGAGAAAGTGGAGAAAGTTCCTGTTTTTCTAGAATTTGAAGATGGGACTCTCTTTAGAAGTGAAAGTTGAGCGAGTTTAGTGTCTTCCTACTGATTCCTATCATAACAATAAGAGGAACTTATTGTTTCTGTCTATCCCATTCTGACTAGATTTCCGTCTGTCTTTGGCAGAAATCTCTGTTCCTGCCATTTCTTTTTCCTTTTTTTTTCTCCTTTTTTGGTAAAAAAAAAAGTTGATGTTGAAATGAGTGAGGACGAGCGTTGAGTATGAAAAGTTCAGTTTCTCCGTATCTGGAGTGGAGTTGACTGCGGATGAAGTAGAAAAGTGGTTTGGCATAGAGACGGAGAAAGTAGAAGCATGTTCATTCCATCTTTCTTTACCATTTCCCTTACTTTCTCCTCCGAACGTCCAGAGGCAAACAAAGACAGACATCGATTGACAACTACGCATGTCCCGACCAACCTAACCAGCCAACGAGCTACTTTCTCTTTTCTAGAGGAACGCTACTTCAACCATCTACAGAGTATGAGACCCTCGAGGCTCCCAGTACCTATCAACCTTTCCCTACTAACAAACGATCCTCCTCATAACTATTTCGTACTCTCTACTTACAATATATTACAACCCTCACAAACCTCATCTTAAACTTTCTCCTATGTCCCTTTATCTTTAGTTACAAAAAAAAATAAAGTCTCTGCTTTTTTTCTCTCCCTTAGAGGCAAAGAACCTTTAGATGAGGTCTTTTTTTTCTTCTTCTTCTGCTTCTTCATTCAACCGATTATATGTAGTGGACAAAGCACTTTCGTAATGACTTTCACTCTTGTACATTTAACGATAGAAGTTGGAACGGCTTCTTTTTATTTATTTGCAATTTCTTTCTCTAACTAAAGAGTAAAATAAGCATTTTGTTTGATAAAAGTTGTAAACTCCGTTTTTATTTGGATTTAGGAAGTGATCCATTTGTAAAATTGACAACACAATGAAGGAAAATGTTGAATGGAATCAAGTCAATTTTTTTGAGTAGTATGAAATCTTTTGTTTTAAAATGTGAACTTTCTAGATTTGTGGCTTCCATTTTCACTTGGTTGTTACTTAGGGTTTAATGGAAAAAGAGTTAATGTAAGTGATCCTGTATATATAGTATATCAGAAGTTTTTTAGTTGCGATGAAAGCAAGTTTTCTAGTTTTCTCCGCGAAAATTTGTTTTAATGGAAAGCTACCCGGCGTGAAATTTAAATTTATTTTTTTTTNTTTTCTAGTTTTCTCCGCGAAAATTTGTTTTAATGGAAAGCTACCCGGCGTGAAATTTAAATTTATTTTTTTTTTAATTGGAGGAATTGTTAATTTAAGTATATTTAATTCTGATTCCTTTTTGTCATTCTCACTCAGANTTTTTTTTTTAATTGGAGGAATTGTTAATTTAAGTATATTTAATTCTGATTCCTTTTTGTCATTCTCACTCAGACTACTCAATAGTTCATGGTATTATACTGTGCACAAAGTACAGCTTGGGCCAACTTTAAGTACCAAATATATTTAGGTCGAACTATCTGAATAGGTTATCTTAATGTTATTAAGGAATTTTAGCTTAAGCGTTAACATGAGATAAAAATGTGGTATTTGCAAACATCTATTTTGGAATTTCGGAATTTTGGACNAACATCTATTTTGGAATTTCGGAATTTTGGACAATTCCGGAATAAATTTCATTTTTTTATTTGAAAATTGAGAACATTGATTAAAACCAAAGTACAGGTGGTAAGCCAAGTAGTATTTCAACATTTTGTTACACGTAAGAACAAAGATTTCTTTGCTCACTACCACATAGAGAATTACAAAGAATGGTTATAGAAAACTTATGTTAGACCAGGTTTACTTCGTAAGGTATATGGGATTGAAGGGTAAGACAACTTNGAATGGTTATAGAAAACTTATGTTAGACCAGGTTTACTTCGTAAGGTATATGGGATTGAAGGGTAAGACAACTTTCTTTAGGAAAAACCTTGGTTTTTTGGCCCATGGTTTTAGGAAGATTCTATAAAAACAACGTTCCTGATAATACGGCACCGATAAACGGCTCCAGTTATAAGGCACTGAAATTACGGCGCTTGGAAAATGCGGTACCAGAAAATACTACTGGTAATCATGTTAGTTTATGAAAACTATTCATCCATAGTTCCACACATTCAAACTTATGCATACCTAATAATGAAAAAGTTGCTAGCAAACGTTAGTAATCGTGAAACACGAGCAGATGATTCCATACTGCTCGACATTGGTCCACGTTGTTCGACATTGTTAGACATACTTTGATAACTATTTTGCGTTGATAATTTTGCTTTGATCTAGCAGAGGAAAGTGTGAAAGCAAAACATAAATACCACCTCTATTCATTACTTCAACAGATTGCTTTGGACTATAGAAAAATAATAAAAAATAGTCTAAAATAGAAAATCAANAGATACCACCTTCTCTATTCATTACTTCAACAGATTGCTTTGGACTATAGAAAAATAATAAAAAATAGTCTAAAATAGAAAATCAATTGGAGACAAAAAGTAGAGTAACCGGTGTATTTCTACACTGGATCATGGATCATTTCTACACTGTATCCTTATCTCAAAGGAGAGATTTTAACTCATAGTTGTCATTGTCTCTGGGGATCAAAGCTTCGCTTGGCTACTGTGACAGTACGAGTCTCTTCACATCTAACCACCTGAACCATACAGAATCCATCCAACCAAACCTCCGCTTTCCAATAACACTGGACCTCCAATTTTCACTATCAAGAGTCCACTGTATCCTCTAACTCACATTCAGTACACTAAACCTTAACTATATGGATTCGACAAATGGCGGAACATTAATGCTTTAACCTAACCAAAATTTCTATACTTAAATATAAACTAACGAAGTGAAAATTCTTGCATATTTTGAAAAAAGTCTTGGGGTTGGGGACACTCGAACCGGGATTCTGCTCGCCATCTTATGTGAGACGAAAAGTATTTCTACACTTGACCATAGGTCACCTTATCTCGCAGGAGATATTTTAACTTATAACTTGTCTTGTTTCTGGGCATCAATTTTTACTCAATTTTGTGGGTGATCACACAGAGCTTACAAAAAAGAAACAGTTGTGCAGATACTTTTTAGTCTACAACAGGGAGCTGTAGACCCAATGCGAATAACTTGTTGCGACAACTTTTGAAAAGTTGTTTGTAACTTTTCAAAAGTAGTCGCAACAAGTTGTTAGATTGAATTCTTGTCAATGTGAATACACAACTCATGAAAAGTTTTGGTGTTCTAGTAAAAGTTGTCGGTTTTTTGACGAGTGAGAACGCTATTTAACATCCAAGTCAAGTGAATGTATTTAGTATTAGCAACATTCCNTGACGAGTGAGAACGCTATTTAACATCCAAGTCAAGTGAATGTATTTAGTATTAGCAACATTCCATTATTGAATAGATTAGAATATTGANCTATTTAACATCCAAGTCAAGTGAATGTATTTAGTATTAGCAACATTCCATTATTGAATAGATTAGAATATTGAATAGAGATAATTGTAATTTCAGCGCCGTATTTTCCAAGTGCCGAAATTTTGGCGGTAAAAAATACTCGGAGCCGAATATTCGGCGACGTATCATCGGTGGTGTATTTTNCAAGTGCCGAAATTTTGGCGGTAAAAAATACTCGGAGCCGAATATTCGGCGACGTATCATCGGTGGTGTATTTTCTGCGTTATATATTCGGGAGCCGTATCTTCATGGAAAGCTTTTGGGAAGTTGTCTTATAGATTTTCGTCAAATCTATAGCCTAAACTAAATGTTTATTGGGGAGTTGTAAAAAATTCCGAAAAAGCATTCAAAAGTAGTGNGTCAAATCTATAGCCTAAACTAAATGTTTATTGGGGAGTTGTAAAAAATTCCGAAAAAGCATTCAAAAGTAGTGTATGACAAAATACCGATCAAGTTTCTTACATTATTGGAATAGCAATTATGATTTCCTGAAAATTAAATTTCTTTTAGTTCTNAAATACCGATCAAGTTTCTTACATTATTGGAATAGCAATTATGATTTCCTGAAAATTAAATTTCTTTTAGTTCTTATTTTAAAACTTTAATCTACATCGTTTTAAAAGATTTAAAAATTTCAATTTTCAAAACAGCATAACTGAAGTGATCCTAGGTGGTTGATATTTTCGAAGTTAAATTCCACTTCCTATTGCTGTTTCTGAAACTGTTAACAATTTCCAGAAAAGGATATTTAGGAGACAAATTTGACCCTAAATCACAGCATTAGCCAAACTATGGTATCATGGAGAAAGCTACTTTTCATCACTACAATCATCTCGGGGAGTTAACCCTACTAATACTCGTAGGGAAAGAGTATTAGACAGAAACAGAAAAGCATGAGTGTCCTTGACCGCATTTTGAAAGAATTCAAGAGTACCTCACCATGTACCCTTGGCTCTTACTGTTCATCCTTTCTTCTCTTAAGCTCCTTATCCACCATATACAGCATGAACCAATTTAATCCGGGCCTTCTTTCTCGCCTTTCACCAAAAACGGCTTGAGGCAGGCGATACACAATTAGTAAATAATGGAAGTGAAGTTAATTTTATTGTAATCACTATAAAATATCTGTTCCGATTAGATACACTAATGCAAAGCAATGGAGCAAAGCAGAGACAGAGAGAGGGGTCGGCAGCTTCTCAGGTTCAGGTTCTCTGTTGAGTCAGGTGGAATAGATNTCACCAAAAACGGCTTGAGGCAGGCGATACACAATTAGTAAATAATGGAAGTGAAGTTAATTTTATTGTAATCACTATAAAATATCTGTTCCGATTAGATACACTAATGCAAAGCAATGGAGCAAAGCAGAGACAGAGAGAGGGGTCGGCAGCTTCTCAGGTTCAGGTTCTCTGTTGAGTCAGGTGGAATAGATGCCAAGGGATCGTACTCCATTCCTCTAGTTGGTTATTTCTCTCAATTACCCATCTTTCAGCATTACTGAATGGCGTTTGTTTAAAAAAAAAATTTTTTTTTTAAGTCAGTTTTGAATTAGACAAGTTATTGCAAAGCAGTGCAAATGATGAAAGCAGAGAGGTAGAGAGAGGGGTCGACAGGTCCTTTGTTGAGTGAGGTGAAGTGGATGCAAAGGAACCATACCCCATTGCACTCATTCTCTCAACTCTCTGCTGCTCTTGTTAAATAATTAATTTTTGCGAAGGAATGTTTTCTTAAANAGCAAAGCAGAGACAGAGAGAGGGGTCGGCAGCTTCTCAGGTTCAGGTTCTCTGTTGAGTCAGGTGGAATAGATACCAAGGGATCGTACTCCATTCCTCTAGTTGGTTATTTCTCTCAATTACCCATCTTTCAGCATTACTGAATGGCATTTGTTAAAAAAAAAAAAATTTTTNGGTTATTTCTCTCAATTACCCATCTTTCAGCATTACTGAATGGCATTTGTTAAAAAAAAAAATTTTTTTTTTAAGTCAGTTTTGATTTAGACAAGTTATTGCAAAGCAGTGCAAATGATGAAAGCAGAGAGGTAGAGAGAGGGGTCGACAGGTCCTTTGTTGAGTGAGGTGGAGTAGATGCAAAGGGACCATACCCTATTGCACTCATTCTCTCAACTCTCTGCTGCTCTTGTTAAATAATTAATTTTTGCGAAGGAATGTTTTCTTAAACACACGCTAACTTCATTCCCTCCAACTTTTGTATTTCGCACTATTTATTTGCTGTCTCAAATTTTTTTGGTGAAAGCGACTTTCTATGGCCCGGATTAAATTGGTTCATGCTGTAGCTACAAGGTTAAAAGTGTCAAGTCGAGTAAACAAGATATATCTTGTCCAAGAAATTTACTAGACGGTATCCATCATCGTGGCTCTATCAGGTAAAACGCGACACAAATTTTTATACAAGAAAGAGTTTTACAGGACTCGGCGCCGCTGAGTCGATTTGTCGATTTTTATGGTGTAACTCCCCATGTTTTTGAGCAGTAGAATCGACTAAAGGAAGGTTGCTGAATTTCATTAAAAATTGATAAAAGACCTCGACTGCAAATTTTAGTATTCCGCTTCTTTTCATTTGAGCCAATTTTTAACTAATTACAATTTGAATACCGTTTCACGCATTCCTCTTCTTTCTTTTTAAGGCTTATTCATATTCATTCCGTCCGACCGTTTTACTATCTAACCGTTTTCAATTTTGCTCAAGTAATAATTGAGCTAATTGCCAACGTCTTGGTTAAATATTAAATTTTTGTGTTATTTTTTAAAATGTTGCTTAAAGCTACACCTCATTTGTTGACCTGCTACCGACATCCTGACATCCTTTACTCCTGACTGTTGCTGACCTCTTGACCTGCTGACATTTGATTATGACTACAAAATGACAAAAGTTGACCTTAGGTTATTACTTTTGGACGTAGATATTTATTGTTGAACAATAGTTTACAAATGAGTTAACTGAAACAAATGAAAGTAGCGCGATGATGGAGAAATGTGAAGGATAAAAACAAATAAAAAGGAAAATGACGCCCTGAGCTTATTAAAGTATATCCAAGGTCAAAAAGTTAACAAGTCAATCAGAATGCTCGTTTCATACGTCAATAGGCTTATCAAATAATTATATCTTAAATTTTACAGCTTTAAGCAAATTTGGGAAAATCTTCATTGACACTGTATCAGGTGTAAGGTTCCAAATGACTCCCATTTTCTCTGAGTCAGAGTCAAGACTCACTGNCTTCATTGACACTGTATCAGGTGTAAGGTTCCAAATGACTCCCATTTTCTCTGAGTCAGAGTCAAGACTCACTGTCTTCTATTTTCGTATTGAGTCAGAGTCACTTAAAATCAGTGACTCGGAAGAATCGATGAGTCAGAGCTAAAGTCACGTGACTCAGAGTCACTGAGTCAGTCATTCGCAAACCTAGGTGAAATACCCCATTTTGTCGGTCAGCTTTGCTCGAGAAAATATTTGTGAAAATGTGAGTAAGCATAAACAACAGTGAGTTTTGCTTGTCGAAATAAATCAACTCTCCGGTATTCAAGTACAGTCTGACATTATTTTATAAGAAAATAGTAACTGCTTTTAGCCCCATGCCCTTGCTGGAGAAAGCAGGTGCCTTATAAATTATTGCATCAAATCTGTCTCGTAAACAAGAATTTGTTCTGCAAAAGTGTTAACAGTTTGTTGGATGGAAAAGTGCTCTCAAGTTTAACATTATGACTTCAAAAGTTGTCCGGATAAATTTTTTTTTGACGATGTTGTCGTGATTCAAAAGTCTCCAGAATCACGAGAGCTAAAATTGTTTTGAAACGTGATATTTTTGTACAATGTTTTAACACGTCGACCTCTTAGTAGATCGTTTTAAAATAACATCCAAACTTTTTTTGAAAACGTTTTATAGTGCTCCAGGTTTGATTTTTTCAAATTTATATTCCACATTTCAAAGCTTTCTCTAAATATGTTAGTACTTTCCAAAAAATAAAATTAAGTTGACAAAGCTGATTTGACTCAAAAGTAGCTTCCCTATGCTATAAAATAATGTCGGAGTATGAATAAACTCTGANTTGACAAAGCTGATTTGACTCAAAAGTAGCTTCCCTATGCTATAAAATAATGTCGGAGTATGAATAAACTCTGAAGTGATGTGACCCATGATGAAAGAGTAGCAACCCATCAAAACTGCGAACAATGAGCTACGAACATAGGCGTGAGNTTGACAAAGCTGATTTGACTCAAAAGTAGCTTCCCTATGCTATAAAATAATGTCGGAGTATGAATAAACTCTGATGAACTCTGAATAAACTCTGTGATGTGACCCATGATGAAAGAGTAGCAACCCATCAAAACTGCGAACAATGAGCTACGAACATAGGCGTGAGTNGTGATGTGACCCATGATGAAAGAGTAGCAACCCATCAAAACTGCGAACAATGAGCTACGAACATAGGCGTGAGTTTGTACAGCCCAATAGAGACTCCTAGAATTAGCATTTGAAAGTTACGTACAAAATTACTCTATAATGAGCACTAAATAGAAATACTTGACATAATAGAGAGTATCCGAAAGAAACGTGAGTTTGTAAAGCCGGATAGAGACGCTTATATTATAGCATTAGTCGACAAAGCTAGGTTCAGAATTACTATATGATGAGAGCTAACTTAAAATGCGTGACCTAATAGAAAAAATTTGGAAGAAACGTAAGTTTGTGGCGCCAAATATACACGTTTGTGCTAGCATTTATCTGAAAAAGTTAGGCAAAAAATACTCTATGATAACAACTAAAAGTAGAAACATTTGCCAAAAATAATCCGACAGAAGCGGAAAGAAATGTAAGTTTGAAGAACCAAAGAGACGCTTAGACAGCATTAGTTGTGAAAGTTAGGTTGCAGATTATTCTATGATGAGAACTAACTTGAAACGTTTAACTTAATAGGAAAAATCAACAAGAAGTGGAAAGAGACGTGAATTTGTAGAGCCATAAAGAGACGCCAAGAAATAACATTACCCCGAAAAGTTACGATCAAAATTACTGTAGTATGAGCACTAACTGGAAATACTTGACACAAGTGAAAAANATTACCCCGAAAAGTTACGATCAAAATTACTGTAGTATGAGCACTAACTGGAAATACTTGACACAAGTGAAAAAAGTGGATAAATCTTTGAGTTTACAGAGCCAAATAGNCATTACCCCGAAAAGTTACGATCAAAATTACTGTAGTATGAGCACTAACTGGAAATACTTGACACAAGTGAAAAAGTGGATAAATCTTTGAGTTTACAGAGCCAAATAGACACCTAGATATAGCATTAGTCGGAAAAGTTAGACTTAATAAGTAAAATCCGAAATAAGCGGATAGAGACGTAAGTTTGTAGAGTCAATGGAGACGTCTAGAAACAGCATTAGCCGGCAAAGTTAGGTTTAAAATCACTCTATAATAAGAACTATCTAGAAATACTTGATATNAAAGTTAGACTTAATAAGTAAAATCCGAAATAAGCGGATAGAGACGTAAGTTTGTAGAGTCAATGGAGACGTCTAAAAACAGCATTAGCCGGCAAAGTTAGGTTTAAAATCACTCTATAATAAGAACTATCTAGAAATACTTGATATAAATAAAAACTGATAAGAAATATTGGAAAGTAGAATTTCAGAGCTAAGTAGAGACTTATTGAAGGTGACGAGGTAGAGACAGAATTACACGTAGATGCTATTTATACATAAATAATTCTCTTGTTTGCATCTAGTAATAAAATTTTGTAAAACAAATGCTCCATGTTATGTCTGAGTAGCACTAGTTTGCCACTAGAGAACGCAAAAATTTACTTTATGTTAGATCAAGATTGATTTCCTGGTGTCTCCTTTTAGAGCCTAAATTTGACGAATGCGTAGGGATTATAGATGTTTGTTTATACACATGTAATATCAACAACAAAGTTAGATACTGCTTAACACATACTATAAATGACTTTCATGAGTCATAGTAACAGACAACTGTAATCACTTTATGCAAATGGCTGAACAGATGAGATAATTGAAATTACATAGTCCAATGCAACGAGCACCAAATGCCTCACCTCCCAGACAGACGGACAACGCAATCGTATAAAACTTTTTAGCTTCGCTGTTCGCGGTTAATAATAACTCAACACTTGGGCAGAATAATGAAAAAAGATTTTTTTTTATAGGTATGAAATTATGCAGAGAATAATGTAAATAAGTTGAACTACCAGCCGTCAAAGCTAATATTCAAAACTTTTTACTATTGAACATCGGCTCATGCTCAACAGGAGGAACACCTTTCCAGTAGTAAATATTTTGAGACTTGTGTTTTGTCGAGTTGCAATTTACCTATCATAGGTGGACATGCCTCATAGCATCCCAACGATGAGAGTAGGGAAAGCCACGATTAATAAAGAAATACGACTGCCGATTGCACATCTTCGGGAGATAAAATTTTAACTTTAAACTTTAATTCACTGACACATTAATTATTGATGAATATGGGCGGCGGGCAGTAAAAAGGCAAGAGGAATTAAGGAGGGCAGTGGGGAGTAGGGATGATGATGGGGAGTAGAAAGGGCGGCGAGCAGTAGAGAGGGCAGTCCGCCGCGAAGGAAGCTACGCCAAAACACAATTTGTCAACCACTTTTTGAGGAATTGGATAAATTTCCCACCTCCTTGGTATAAAAATGACATACAACTGCGATTGGAAAAATATCCTAGCTATTGAGAAAGGTAATGAACCAAATTCCTATGGTGTGTGGAGTTAAGATAGAACGCATCGTCAGCAAATGTAATATGAGGTGACTCGTCAGACCCTGCGAGTTTTCGACATGGTAGCCCAATACTGCCATTCTCCATTGCCAATTCTATCTTTGACCTTGAGTAGACACCGCCATCCGATTGAGATCTGGATGCTCCTGTCGACCACTTTGAAAATGTAGAGTAGAGCAACGATTGCTTAAAGCACAACAAAATAAAAATGCTTGTAATTGTGGGTAGATACAGAAAACTTTGGACAACGGATCTTCACGTTTTCCATCCATTGCGTCGCACGTATTTGGAAAGTTTCAAACACTACGAAATTCTTCTTCAGATATTTCCCATTCTTTACTTTTTGGTTGTGGGAGGTATATTGAGTCAAGTGTGTCGCAAATTGCTTGCATGACTTCACATAAAATGTTGACACTTATTGAGAAGAAATGCGGAAGCTTAACTTGAAATTTGACTATAAACCTGTTGCCAGATGTCTGAAATTTAGATTTTTAAATATTCGTTTGACATTGAAATTGAAATTCCTTGAATATATTGTAATTCTTTTCGCCAATTATTACCTCAAAGTNACACTTATTGAGAAGAAATGCGGAAGCTTAACTTGAAATTTGACTATAAACCTGTTGCCAGATGTCTGAAATTTAAATTTTTAAATATTCGTTTGACATTGAAATTGAAATTCCTTGAATATATTGTAATTCTTTTCGCCAATTATTACCTCAAAGTAAAGTAAGTGCAAGTTTCCCATTGGATGAAATAGGTACGCGGTGGTTTTGGGTTTTACTAAAACAAGTGATACCAGGGTAAAAATTTCGTCGCAATTTTCTTTATTCATCTTGCAAAACAATAAAATTATAATTCAACAGTTATAAGTACATATTTTTAGATATTTTCAAATACATGTCTTACCGGAAGTAGCGAGAATGGTAGCTAGGATCCTGTCTGACCTCCTTCACTAGGATTCTTTCTCCACGAATGAGTCTTCTTTGGAAAATATTTCTTGTATAAGTAGATCTTTTCTTGCGTTTCATTAAACGACGAAGAAAAAGCAGTTTAAGTACATTTTTAATTTATTCCGAAACCATTTTTAAAAATTAAAGATTTTAAAATTAAAAAAAATATAGATCCAAAGTTTCTCCAGATAATTGCCTTGAGGAGACCAAGAGGAAGGAACAAGAAAGGCACACTTTGAATCCGGCTTTAGACGGCAATAGGGCACACCAGATCGAATTAAAAAAATTATCATTTAGGCGTTTATGTCTTCTTTTTCTTTAGTAAAGGGCAATGGGCCATCTTCCCTTTTCCCTATGGCATAATATTAAAGCGTATAATTACCAAATTATGAAAATGTTGAGTGTTTGGAGTTAGAGTGACAAAAAGTAATCAGGTTCAGGTAATTAAAATCAGTTGAATTTGGAACACTTAATTGTGAATTTCGCACCAATCGGCTTTCCAGCACGACATACAGTGTTTCCGCAAAGTTTTAGTTAGAATCTCAACTAATTTTTTATCTAACCAGTCTAATTTTTTCTTCTCCTAAACCCACAAGAAGTGGAGAAAAGCAGATTCTTATTAAATTAAAAACCGTACTTATAATGTTTAGACTATAATCTTACCTGCTCATGTCCTTCAATTTTTTGCATTAATTTGAACGCATAAACCAGTGAATAAGGTTTCCGTAAAAAGTTAATAGCTTTTTGAAAGTAAGAATGACCGTTAGACTTGTATGTAGCGCAATTTCAGGGTGCAAAACATAGTAGTTCTGCAATTTAGTGCTTGAGGACAACACAAGCAAACCCACGCTATGCCACTCTTATGAGTATAAAACCCGATTTATTTAAATAATGCTCTGCATGTTGTGGCGGAAAGCCATTTAGCTCAAAATTTTCCAAATTCAAAATCAATCTTCCAAATTAAAACAATCAGGAGTAATTGACACTATAACGATCTACCGTTTCAAAAAACGAATCAAGGAGGTTATGTTATCAGTTGCTGAGGTATGGAACAACGGGTCCAGTGTACGTCGTAGATTCCTTATTTCGTACCTAGTAACAGAAAAATGTACCTAATTTTGACTCGAAATTGGTAATTCTTGGTGATCTCCTAGATCCGCTTTTTCGTACCCTGGATCTGTTATGCTATCTAGAAGGAAATCTTACTTGCATTAGTGTGATTCCTGTCACTGTCTGCTCAATATTTTCAGATTTTTAAATTAATTGCATCATCGATCCGGCCGTTCGTCGAAAATGTTCAGCTCACAGAAGCAACTTATCCAATTAACCAGTTTCAGCTTCATTGCAGTAACTCCATAATCATAAGTTCTAATTGACTAAATGAATATAAAAAAGACTGGAATATGTGGGGAAATTAACTTATGTTACAGAATTTCATGATTCCTACGACTCACGGAAACTATATGGAATTTTGTAAGAAACGTTATACACCTAATCCAGGTAGCCTCAAATTGTTTGACAACTTTGACATTTGACTTTTGAAGTAGAGCAATGAGGATGGAACCGGGTACCTTGAAAAGTCGTCTTTTGTGAGTCAATTAGTCGAGTATTTTTCCAGAACTAAAATTAGTTAAAAAAGAAAATATTAAATTAGATATTTCCAGAAAGGCATCAGAACAATCTAAATTAAGAATTCATTTGCATTAAAAAAAAAATTTAGTCTGAATTTGGTGAATTTTGGGCCTTTTGGTTTATCCCTACAACAAATTTCTGACGAAAGGTTCATTTCACCGTAACTAAAAAATCTACGAACATGATTTAAATGTTTAAGAAAAAGTGAAAGCTTGCGTTTACTGTAATCAAAAAAAAACTTGATACATACTGTAGTTAATCCATATTGAGAAATTTTACATTGAAGAAAACCCTAAGGAAGAAAGTGATTTAGTTTCTTCAAGGAGCTTAAGAACCTAAGCACATGACACAGGGCAACCAATCAAAAACTTTCAAATTAGATTAAAATGAAAAGGATTAGACAAAGAAAAAATTCTGAGAGCATCAAATGTTTTATTAATGAAGGAACTAAATGAGAATGCAATTATAATAGGGATTTTGTTGAAAATAGCGAACCTACGGAATACTGATTCCATGGAGCGATAAAGAGTACCCCTTGTTGATTTTCTCAAGTGAGTACCTTAATAATTAAAAGAAGTAATATGAGAACGTAAGATACTTAAGAATCCCCTCTACATTCACGCTACCATAACTTGATACTTAAATTCAAAATTTGAATTAAACAACTTAGGCTTTTTCTTACTATTTCCACTTCCATGACTTAACAAACTCAACTCTAGAATAGAGTATAGTCTCATGGGCTAGGGCAAATTAAAAGAAAAGTTAATGAACCTTCTTGCCTTTCTATTGTTTTCTAACTGATTGTTGGTTTTGTTATGTACTTTCTATGAATTTGTTTACATTTTATTACAATTGAATACTAAGGAATGTTCAAAATTTGTTAGTATAGCTTTTCTTCTCTTTTGTTCAAGTTTTGAGTGATCTTATCTTGCACGAGAACTTCCTTGATTAATCAAATCAGACTTGAAAAGGTATAAGTCGTAGCGAGATGACATGCGTCAAGTCATGTCAGCTAAAACATTGAAACGGAGATAAAAGGAAAGTAGACTTTTTACGGTATCTAAATATCTAAGCCACCTTGTACAATTATTTCTCATTTTATTGGTATAACTTATAACTAAGGACCAGAATATTTGAAAAATACATGGGTTTTTTTTTGCTGAATCGTTTTACTCTGAGCTTTTGTATCTACAACAATCTGACCTTTGTGACCCCTTAGACCAAGTTTTATAATGCATGTTTTTTTCCAAATTTTCAACTTTTCTTGCATATTCAGGCATTTTGTAGTTTTTAGTTTCTCTTCTTTTTTTTGTAGCTTAGTTTTGATTTCTCACCTTTAAACACCAGAACTGTTGAAATAAGTGAAAATTTAATCGATTTAATCGATCAGACTGGAATATGCATTAAATAAACTTTTTTTTTTTTAGAAAAAATATACTCAAATCTCTTTTGTTTTCAATCTTTTTCAGTATATTTTAGTATAACACCGATCAACCTCAACTAAACGAACGGTTGAATATGTATCAAATTTGATAATTAGATTCCAAAATTGAATTTCACTCTGGTGCTAGAGAGGTGAAAATGGTAAAACCTGATGCTTCAAAGTCAGGTCTACTTAGGTTTTGGACAGATTTCGAAAAGATCGGATTTCTTTCGTAATTTTGTATTCTAAGAAACCAAAAAAATTGGTGTCTGAAAACTTATCCAAAAATGCTAACTTTAGTTCTTGCCTGCTTGTTCCTCAACTTATTAATTTAATTAAAAAGTTGAGGAACAAGCAGACAAGAACTAAAGTTACCGATCCCTTCAGAAGTAGTTAGAGCTTTTTGAATATTTTCCCAATCCCTGATTCGCAATCCTCACATATAAATATAATCAACCTAAATACTAAAACTTTCTCATAGTGTAAGCCTACCACTATGCAGAGTCGGGCACTGTAAAAATTGCTCAAGATTCCCATGGTATGCGAAAAGTTATTTTATTCTGAGAAGCAGACCAATACAAAAGAATTGAAAATTGGGAATAAAATTCTGGTTAGGGAAGCAGTTGGAATCGGCCGTAGTCATTTTATTTTTTACATAGCCTTATGGAAAAATACTTTTAGAATAATTTCCTGATAGAAAATTCAGCAATTCTTCAAGATTAATAAATAACAATTCAATATCAATATTTTTGGTTGGGGTATAGATTTTAGGGGGTGTTTTCTTTCAATTTAAAGAGACAGTATTTGAAAAAAAAAATCAAGTTTTTTTTGAAAATTTTTTTTTCGGATGTTTGCATTTTTATACAAGAATCTTGACATTTGAGGATGTTTGTTAGGTTGTTAAGTTGTTTTCAAACTAACAAAATAGCATAAATAATGATACTTTTGGGCATTTTGCAAAAATTATTTCGAGAAATATAACTTTTTTGTTTTAAAAATTCTCCAAAAATCTTCAATTGTTATGATTCGTGGAGAATGCAAAAATCCAGAAGAGAAAATTTTTTCTAAAAAACAAAAAAAAAACAAAAAACAAACAATTAGACCGATACTCCCCAAGTGTATACCCAAACCGTATTTTTAACTTCACTTTCTTTGGATTAAACTTCGACAGGTTAATTCTATTTAAAATAAATTCAAAAAACTTTTAAAATCATCAAAATCAAAACAAACCAAAATTATACACCTCACCTCTTCAGAAATTGAAGTTAAACTGAAGCTCCGTAGCTTACCGTTACAGAGGGAAAAGGTGGGAGACCATATGTGCATCTGGGTTGGGAAGAGGTTGGGGAGAAATGAGTCTTACTCAGTAACAATGACAATCCAAAATCAATAAATAAAATATGCGAGGCAACTGAAGGCGCGACTGCAAAAAAAAATCAAAAAGCTCTAACTACTTCTGAAGGGATCGGTAGCATTGTCGAAATTTTCAATTTCTTGTGAAATTATTTTATGGAATCACAGTTTACAATTGTGTCCTTTTTTCTGACTAATATGAAACTGTAGCTAAGGATTTAAATTTTAATGCACAGTGGCCGCAAATGAATAGCTCCAGTTTGCGTCCCATTGGATAAAAAAAAAAAAACATCTAAAAATTCAATGACTTTAATTAACGAATATAAAGCCGATTCCAGATTGAAATTCATCTNACTCTAACTACTTCTGAAGGGATCGGTAGCATTGTCGAAATTTTCAATTTCTTGTGAAATTATTTTATGGAATCACAGTTTACAATTGTGTCCTTTTTTCTGACTAATATGAAACTGTAGCTAAGGATTTAAATTTTAATGCACAGTGGCCGCAAATGAATAGCTCCAGTTTGCGTCCCATTGGATAAAAAAAAAACATCTAAAAATTCAATGACTTTAATTAACGAATATAAAGCCGATTCCAGATTGAAATTCATCTTTTAATCCAGTTCCTTGGTAGAATTCATTTTATCATTGATCTAGGTTGTGATTTACAACACGCGGAAATATTGTTTTATTTGAGAATTTGAAACTTAGTTGGTTAGTAAAAATTGAATACTCAAGTTTATGTGCATATTAGCTTACATCCATATGGTTAGTCTACAATACATTCTAAAAACTTCCGATCTCAACATTCATACCGTAGTTAAAACGTTGGTGTAATATCCAGTAGAAACCAGTGTCAGAAGCGACGGTTTGTTGAAACAATACTATACCGCTTTAGCTTTTTGGTGCCAAATAATACCTTACAATTCTATATCCTTGTTATGAACATAGCAAATTATACAACACTGTTGGTTGTTAGAAATATAATATAAGTCGACTGTTCCTTCACGTTCCACGAAGATCGGCGCATGAAGATACGGCGCACGAAAATACGGTGCCAAAATTACGGCACCGAAAATACGGCGCCTAGAAAACTAATATGTTGTCGCTGATCACGATGCAAAAATATTACATCGGAATTGTATAAAAAAGAAGTTACGAATTTTTGAAATGTCAAAAAGTTGAGAGCTTTTCCTTTCCTATCTACCGGATGAGTTGATGTTATATGTTATATGTATATACAGTGTGTTCGAATAAGAAGGCGAAAATCAGGCACTAGCGTTTTAAAAACTCTAGCAAATTAGACTATTGCGTCACTATTT
Source organism: Holacanthella duospinosa (assembly GCA_002738285.1). NCBI lineage: Eukaryota > Metazoa > Arthropoda > Collembola > Poduromorpha > Neanuridae > Holacanthella > Holacanthella duospinosa. The sequence goes on along the minus strand of NIPM01000248.1, from coordinate 193,158 downwards.
AACTTAAGAAAAGTTAACAATACTTTTGTATAAACGATTTTGAGGGACTTGAGGAGTTCATAATGTGTGGAAAATTATGACATACAGTCAATTTTTTATTTTCTGTAAAATCATTTCTTAAAAATTTCGCCTTCTTATTTGAACGCACTGTATATATCATTCAAAAACGTAGCAAACACGTTTAGGTTAATGTTTTCATGATTGCGCAAGCAACGAGTATATTATCTTTCCCCCGCGGAACGGGTCCGAAGGACCCGGGACACCATAACTCTCGCGACATAGTGAGGAATGCAATAACATATCAATACTGATTTTGTGTGTTTTGTGTAACACGTGTTGCATGTTAGCTCGAGATATATATGATCCATGTTTCATGCGTCGTATTTTCCAGGTGCNTTCAAAAACGTAGCAAACACGTTTAGGTTAATGTTTTCATGATTGCGCAAGCAACGAGTATATTATCTTTCCCCCCGCGGAACGGGTCCGAAGGACTCGGGACACCATAACTCTCGCGACATAGTGAGGAATGCAATAACATATCAATACTGATTTTGTGTGTTTTGTGTAACACGTGTTGCATGTTAGCTCGAGATATATATGATCCATGTTTCATGCGTCGTATTTTCCAGGTGCCGTATTTTCCAGGCGATGTATATTTTAGGAGCCGTAATTTCGATGCCGTATTTTCAGTGCCATATTTTCGGTGCCGTATTTTTGGTGCCGTATTTTCGGTGCCGTATTTTTGGTGCCGTATCTGCGGCACCGTAATTTCCGCACCGTATTTTCCACGCCTTATTTCGTGCGCCGTAATTTCCTACGCCGTATTTTCATGGAACCGTTAATTCAGAGTCAGAAATATTAAAATTGACACGCAACAAGCATAAGCAATTCACAAATATGGCAGAAATTATAGGAGAAATCAACCACGAATTCGAGGATATAGAACATTGTACATTCTGTACTTCAAATTATATTTTTGAAAGTTTTTTTGTTTGTTGTTCTATTACTTAGCAGTCCAAGAGTTAAATAAGTTTTTTACTTATCTATCCTAGTGTTGCTGAATATTTTTCAGCTATTTCTGTAAAATAACACTGAAAACACTGAAAATTAGAATATTTCACTAGAACGACTCTATTTGAAGTAAAAAATATTTCCTGAAAAAAATAGAATACGTAAAGAGATTGGATTAATTACAATTAATCCTGAAATCTACAACTTCGTGTACCAGTGCTATCGTCTTCCTAGCCAAATTTTTCATGGGGAAACATCAATTCTCTCAGATCGTGGAGTCCAACAAGGAGATCCCCTTGGCCCAGCTCTTTTTTGTCTTGTCATACAACGTATAGTCAAACAAATCTCCACCGAATTGAATGTCTGGTACCTGGATGACTGCACTATCGCAGATAGCCCAATCAAAGTCCTCGAAGAGGTGAAAAGAATATTCAAAACAGCAAAAGATATAGTACTTTTTCCAAAATTCTCTAAATGTGAAGCTTCGATACTTGGAAACTGCGAAGCCGAAGAGCTTAATGGCATATATTCTAATATTGAATTAGTAGTTCCAGGAATCCAAATAATGCAATCTCCCAATGCTACTCTTCTCGGAACACCAATTTCAATTGAAGCTATTCAGAATTGTCTTCAACAAAAAATTGAAACACTCAAAAATTTTGGTGAACGCCTGCTGAACATTNGTTTGGGGTCCCAAAGGATTGAACCTGATAAAGAAAATCGGAAATCTAATTCAAATAGCTACTGGTGAACCTCGTTCTACCTCCTTTTTGATCCAGCGCATTAGTTTAGCCTTACAACGAGGGAACGCAGCGTCTATATTGGGAACGTNAACACTGAAAACACTGAAAATTAGAATATTTCACTAGAACGACTCTATTTGAAGTAAAAAATATTTCCTGAAAAAAATAGAATACGTAAAGAGATTGGATTAATTACAATTACTTTTAATTAATTATATCAATTACAATTACACATTACATAATGGTAATGGTAATGGTAATGGTAATTGAATTACATTTGAAACGCTATAATTGTAATCTATTGCACTAGCAATTTTAGGTAATTGAAGCTATTCTTCTTACATTACAATAATTACAATTACACAGTACAAACTTATTTCGTCTATTTTGATATAATAGGCATATTAATTTCTTTTAATTGAAATTTTACAAATATTCGAAATCTTTAGTGTAATATATTTTATGCATTATTTTGTCTGAATATTGTCAAATTTGTTTCATGCAGTGCAGATGTCTAACGAACCTACACAATGTTTATATTAATTACACATTTGGGATGTAAAGACTTCTCTAATGTATTGAAATATATNTAACGAACCTACACAATGTTTATATTAATTACACATTTGGGATGTAAAGACTTCTCTAATGTATTGAAATATATGCGCTCGACTGTATTTGTAGTTTAGCTAACTTACGGACGTAATGATTTACGCCTGTTGTATACTTTATTTGTTCGTTGTCGTTGCTACGCCATCGCTTACTCCGTTCGTTATTTTTTCAATATATACTTTGTCCATTCGTTGTCGGATGATTTTTTCTCTTTACTTCCTTTGCTCGTCGTCACGAGAATTGCTAGGATAAAGTATATAACGAACTTTTTAGAAATGTTTGTTTTGTCTTTGCGTCATCGTTGTCTTTCGAAAAAGTTGAAGCAGTGTCAACTTTTCGAAAGAAAACGGTTGTATTTTGAAATCAAAACAATTGATATTTGAATTTTTTCAACTCTGTTGGCATGTCACAAAAGTTTAAAAAAAAATTTTTTTCTTTTTTTTTTTTTTTTCAACTTTTTAAAACACAAAGGCAACAACACATCAACTAAATAAAGTATACAACATTTTTACTTTGTCTGACTGTTGTCGAAACAACAACCAAACAACACTCAGAGAAAGTATATATTGATTCTCTCTTCTTTCCTATGACAATTCTCGTGGCAAAGCACGAAAAAAGCAAAGTATACAACAGGCGTTTTGTTAGAAGCTCTTATTACAAAAGGTTAGTTAACCCTGTATGTGTAATGTATGTATAAGCTATGATAAACGAATTTGAATACCGCATTTCCTCTAATAATACCCCGGGGTACTATTTTTAAAACTCATCTTCAACACCCGAGTATAATTGGAAATCAGGCTACTAAATGAGGCAAGATATTATTTCACATTTCGCAAATAATTTTTTAAAGAATTCTTATTAAATTCATTTCATTAATAGAGTTAAATTTTCTATAGAAAATTCTATGGAAAAAATGATAAGTTATTGCAAGCTAATGCTTTTTGATGTCTTCAAAACAATTTACATAATTGAATATCTATTTATTTGACTTTGGTGTCAGAAACAACTATGAAACGCCTATTGTACTATTCTTGGAGGCAAGGCGCTATTAAAAGGCTGGGGGTACTATTGGAGGCAGTACACTATTCCTTTATCTGGAAATTTACACCCGTGTTCTAAAAGAGGCATGGTACTATCAGAGGACATATGGGAAATATTTATTTAAAAAATCAAAATATGCCTTTACAATAGCGATCCGGCAGTAGCTTCGGCGCTAATCCAGTAACACGTTTCTTGAGATATGAGTCACATCATTGGTGTAAGTTAATGCCACTTTTCTTAGTAGCCGATAAGCTATTGTTGAAAATGTTGCATGAAAGACTTCGTCACTGAAATGATTGAGCAAAGGTTAGTAATTACGCTTGCCTAATATTTAAGAGAACTNTCTTAGTTTCTTAGTAGCCGATAAGCTATTGTTGAAAATGTTGCATGAAAGACTTCGTCAATGAAATGATTGAGCAAAGGTTAGTAATTACGCTTGCCTAATATTTAAGAGAACTCTCCAATGTATTACGAAACTTCCGGTTTTGAAACGAAAAGTGAGAAAGAAGTGTTGGTAATGGCGTGTGAAATAAATACCCTGTGGAATCCCACACTTATCCCTTTTTTTATATCTCAATTCCATCTCACAAATGTATCACGTTGCATATGCTTTTAGTATTTGAATGTCTCGCTTGAGTGTGTAAAAAATTTCTGAGTAACGCTTTGAAAACCTCGGAATACGGAGTACAGGAGAATGAAAGAAGCAGGGTTGCTGAGGATTTTGAAATTTCCCTTATTTTTCTAAATTGATCTTCTCAATCTTGGGAACAGTAGAGTCCCAGAACTAGCGGTAACAAATTTTTCAGTAAAAAAAAATATATTTGAATGTTCTTGCACTTTGGATAAGCTTGCCTTTCTTTTCAATTACTAATAAAAAAACCTGAAACCAACGCCAGTCATGCAACTTTGCTGGACATGCAATTGACATTATGCAATCCGAGCTAGCTGTAGGAATTCTCAGGGTTAAGATATACTGCTTCTGGAAATTAGGTCGCTGAATTCGGTTTATTTATGATCAGAATTCCGAACCAAAGACATTCATCAAGGTTTCAATTAACAAATAGTCCTCATCGTTGTAAGATAAACCTCGTCAACTTAATTAATTAAGTCGAGAGCTCGTGAATTTGGGTGCAATTCTGTCTAGTTAACATTTCTCACAGTCTTTCTTTATGTTCTGAAGTTTAAAATTTCGGACATTTGCAAAACACAACACTTACTGTAATCTAACATAGTGTACATGGCATATTATTTAGTAAGTAACATGACCGCACTTGGGGTTGCTTGCACTGCCATCAAACACTTTAATGTTAATTTCTTTGCANTTAAAATGTTTCTGAAGTTTAAAATTTCGGACATTTGCAAAACAAAACACTTACTGTAATCTAACATAGTGTACATGGCGTATTATTTAGTAAGTAACATGACCGCACTTGGGGTTGCTTGCACTGCCATCAAACACTTTAATGTTAATTTCTTTGCACTCTGAAATTAAGCTGTTTACAAATATAGTTCGTTTTACCACTGGTTCAAGTGACTAAACCATCGGTAACTAGAATTCCGTGGTTTACGCGTACTTGTGAATCAGTAATAAAAAAAATCCATGTTTGTTAGGCTGTTAGGTTGTTAGGTCAGATTGTATGTTCAAATAATTATTTTCTGAGTTCTCGGTAAATATTCTCATACAAGTTTTTTGTTTGGAACTTCACTTACGTCGATTCTTTAGCTTCCTCTTGCCTTTTATCGATAGTAAACAACCTTCGATCCACCGCTCTTATTACAGAAACAATGGTACTATCGAAAGTACAGTTTCTTAGCAGAAAGTAAGGTCTTATCTCTAATTGGAGTAGATACTGCCGAAACAAAAAGTTTTGGGTTATATAGGTTTAATTTTAATGAAGTCTTGATGAATACACATACACAAAAATGTCAAAGGATACGCACAAAATAATTCAACAAATCAGTCCTTGAGCGTGGAATGACTCCATTTAATTTGGAAATATTGTCAATAGAAATCTGTCAGAATGAACTTACAAGTGGTTACTAATATTCTAACTCATTAATAATCAATCCTAGTTTCACTACAGGGGCTTAAAATCATTTAGAAAAAAAAAATTCTATTTTTTTTTTGGTTGAGTAAAGCTCATTGCATACAGTCACACTTATTTCTTTAAGACCACTGAAAGCTACTCTTGTCCCATACTCTTTGCCGATGGTCTTAAGAATTTGTACAATTTATTTTTAAAAAAAAAAAAAAAAAAAATCTGGAGTTAGTCTTAACCGATTCAGAAAGACCAGCCAATGGCATAGGATCAAATCAAAATGTCTTTCTGTGACCATATTTTATCATAATTTGATGGATTTCTAGCGACCTTTTATATTATATTCATGTCAGATGGTTTATCAGTGAATTGTATAACCTTCTCCAATTTTCCTTTGAAGGTTAATAATGTATCAAGTGTAAGGATGAGTTTCCCCGTCTCTCAAGTGCTTTTGTAACATGTCATAAAGGAGTTGCCTATGTAAACTGATCCTATGAAATAGGAAATAAAAGGTTTCCTGTTGTGAGAAATATTTCATATAGCACTTTTCCCATTCCTGTAGTCTCATTTTCCTTTCTCCAGTCGTTATTCGATAGGGAGTGGTGCTGGAAGACATGAGGATGATGAAATGAAGTAGTGTCCCAGGTGTTTGTTGGATAGAACATGAAGGATTAGTAGGAAGAACTATCAAAGTTAGAAAGAATGATGAGAGAAGAGTCAAAGTGCAGTTGTCTAACCAACTATAAACCTACAACACCTTCAACATTATATTCCTTTTATCATCAACTTTCTCCTACTCAAATAAAATTTATTTCCTGTCAAAAAAAGATAGTACTTTAATCACCCCCTCCCCCTTACACAAGACGACGACGTCTTGTCAAAATTACTTAACAACAACATACCAAAGCCATGTAGCCAAAAATATAGCCAAAAATTTAACTTTCCGGAACTTTGAGTGTATTTCTTTCACATCCAACTCAAAAAAAAACATCAACATAGTAANCTAACCAACTATAAACCTACAACACCTTCAACATTATATTCCTTTTATCATCAACTTTCTCCTACTCAAATAAATTTATTTCCTGTCAAAAAAAGATAGTACTTTAATCACCCCCTCCCCCTTAGTCTTGTCAAAATTACTTAACAACAACATACCAAAGCCATATAGCCAAAAAATTTAACTTTCCGGAACTTTGAGTGTATTTCTTTCACATCCAACTCAAAAAAAAACATCAACATAGTAACATAGAACTTTCGTGTGGAGAAAGTCTTCCAACTTTCTCCTCATATTACCATCACTTTCAAGTTAAGCAAGACGAGTCTTAAGACTTTACTTGGAATATACCGCTTCCGCTCAATGCTCTAACCAAACGCTTTAGGTTGTTATTGATGGCAATAAACTATCCTACTGAGACCTTTACAACTAACTCTTATTACTACAATCTTTACCCAGTAGTATTGAAACGTCCGGAATAAGCTCTAATGTAAACTGATTATAAAAATTTGAATTGGACTTAAACTAAAAGTTAGCAATTCCATTAAAACTTGAGTGAAAATTTTATATTTGAGACTTTTTAAGATTGTGTAAAAAGTTAATAATAACTGTATTAAAGATTAATTTAAGCGAAGTTTAGGTATTAGATTTTATTTTTGTTCCCTTAAGGAGTATAGGATGTCTTTTATAAGGTAGTTAACAGGATCGTAAACCCATCATCAATGGGCCAATGAGATTTTAGAACTTTTGAAATTAACACTGAGACCACTTAGAAAATTAAATTAAACTTTTCCCATTGAGTCCGTCTCTTAAAAACGAAACTATTGAATTTTCTGTAATAATNTTAGAAAATTAAATTAAACTTTTCCCATTGAGTCCGTCTCTTAAAAACGAAACTATTGAATTTTCTGTAATAATTTTACTCCCTTTGCTTTTGTAATTTCAACTTATACTATGTTCAAATTCTACTATAAATTCAGTCAATATAAAAAAAAATGTGTTTGAAAAGAGTTAAAGTTGTAAACTTGTTTGTGTTCAATGTAAAAAAAAATTTTTTTTTTCCAGTCAGAGAAAGTTTAGGGTGAGAAAATTGTCTATTGTTTATTATTCGCCACCTACTACGCCTTTCCTTTTCATTTCTAGAGAAACGGATGTAGAAAGTCTCTCCTGTTTGTTTCATTTCATCGACTTTGGATGTCTCCCTACAATAATTACGAATTGTCCCTTGGGGATCTTGAAGAGAACAAAAGAGTTCTTCCTGACGTAATTTCTAGGAAAACGTAAAATGAGCTCTTTCTTGAAACTAATTTTAATTAAGAACGACGGAGATCTAGAGGAAGGATGTGGAGATACGAAAACATGGTTTCTTAGGAACGGAGTTTGGTGCAGAGCAGGTAAAATACATAACCGGACTGTAGAGCGCGGAATTTAAAAAATTAAATTTAAAATTTTTATAAAATCGGTTATTATGACTTTTTGATTGATATTGAGAAAATGAAGTACATGATATTAATGGATTTTTCTTAAAATTTTAAGTTTCAATTTGTTAGAGTCATTTTCTACTGATCTATTTTTTTTACATCGACGGTTCTCCAGGTCTTGTGGGTGAAAGCTCTAGACATGGTAAAAGTAAAAGATGTAAGTTTTCTGTGTAGAGAAAATAAGATTTCGTTTCGTTTGTTATCTCCTTAACTTTTTTTTTAGTCGTAGTGCCTCAAATGCATTTATTTGGATGAAATAGATCAAGGGATCTCCGAGTACTCTAACTTGATCCTTTCTCCAACTTTCTTTTTCTAATTTTTTCTGCTTTTGTAGTTTTATAACAAGGATTTTTTTTTTCTGAAAAATTCTTATTTTAAACTTATTAGATTTGGAGAATGAGTCTGAGGTGTATAGTTTGAGTTGAGCCTTTGAATTTTCCCTCAGGCTATACTTTTCCATGATAGTTATATCCAAAATTTGCTTCTGTTTATTTTCAAAGTCACTAAAAGGAACCTCCAGGTTACATAATCAGCCGCTCTTGCTTAGATTTTCTTGAAAATTTCAACTAGAGGAGAAATTATTTTACAAAAAATTGTCATTTAGGAAAATTGAGAAAATCCATGCAGAATAATTTAGCTCTACAGAAACAAATTTATATAATCGCGTATGTATTTGGGTAGAGTGGAGATAGTTGGTGAGAAGATAGAATTTGATAACCTTATTTATATCTCATAACCGCAATCTCTGTGAGAATTTTGAGGTGAGAAAAAATTATTTTTTTTTTTGCTTTCTCCGTTTCAATAATCAACAGTATTCATGTCCATTTATCATGTTGGTGTTCATTTCTCCAAATCCCCAAGTCTATTATTCAAATTGTTATTATTTTGATTTTGTTTTTTGGTTACCTCAATTTCAAAAACCTTTCCTCCATTTTCCTGAATCACCTTATACAAAATAACGATTTCAAATTTTAATTTAGTTTAAAGTGAAAAATAAAAATCTAGACAAAAGTTTTTGGTAGTGAATTGAAGTAAGAGAATATTTTGTAAGTTCATTCACTCCTCTCAATTCTTCCATTTCTTCCCAAGGTTGGTTGTTTGTAAACAACGCAGGTATAAGAAACCATCTTAGGAAAGTACGTCAACTATCTAATGCGATAGAGCTGAGAGTGTCACCACCTTATAAAAACTCAGTGCCAACAAACATTGTAAAATCACCTTGATTTGGAGTACTTCGAATTCCGTAACAACGAATGAACACTCAGAAAAAGTGAATCCTTAATGAGCCAAGGTTAAGTACAATGTGTTGGGAACATTGAATTTTACTCAACAAAAACTAAACTTTGAGACAGAATGAACCAACATAAATAGAAGAGGTAAATTATCATACCATAGATTGTTGACCTTGTCATGACTCAATCATAAAAGAATTTACTTTTTACTTAAGTTTTAACTTTCTTGGACACTCAAAGATCTAGTGTTGTTTTATTTAGTTATTTGACTAAGTAGCGTAGAAATTGAATTGTGCTTACGGTTTAAGAATTTTGTTGATAGGGATTGTTTAGTAAAATGAATGAACAACATCTCCTTCCAACCTAATGATGTAACAAATTTTTTTTTATTTGACATATGACCTGAAATTGGTCTTAGTTACGTGAACCTAAACAGACGAAAATTCAAGAGATCCTTCCAGATAGTTGGCTTCAGAATGAAGTATCTTGGACAGTCAATCTTCTACGTTATTCCCGTTATTGATTTTTAAAGAGGTATATCATATTTCATTTCACCCTGTACTTTGTAGCTACCAAATCTTCCTTTTACAGTTGAGTGCAAAATCTTAGGCGCATGATTTCTTTGTCAAATAATTCTTGAATCAAAGCGTGGTATACCTGAGTATGCTGATAGCAATGATAGAGAAGTTTCAAACTTTAGTTTTTAAAATTGGTTGAATTAGAGCAAAATAATTAAATTTTGGCTGGAGAAAGCGGGTGAAAATCTATAGGTACATCACAGAAAATGTGTCTAACACTTACTTGAGCATCCCTTAGTAATAACTGGTTAGAAAATTTCCACCGTAAAGGCAATTTCTGGGATAACTTTCTCCAATTCTACTTTCACCCAGGTTTTGAGTTCCTTAATATTTTTAATTTATTTAAACCTCGGTGGCACTTAAGACAGAGTACATTATCTACCATGAAAATGTCTTGACCTTGTGCACACTTAATCAAATAGAATACCAAATGTATGCAAGAATGTTCCTGGAACACGGTAGGGTTCTACTAAACCCAAGGAAATTCACCTATTAGGATTTTTTCAAGGGCCACCGGTATGAGGTATCGTAAACACCGGAATTGTGTGGTAAAAAGAAATAATGAGAAAATTAGGAAAAAATTGCAAAACTTAAATGTTGTCGGCTTTATTTATTGATATAATTACTTGATAATATTGAGATTTATTACATTAGGCAATTTTTCCCCATGTTTATGATACCGCATACTGGTGGCCTCCATTTTGTTTCTGGTTTTTCCCATTTAATCGATTTCCCGATTTTATTTTAAATTGGCTACAGGCCAGCAGTTCACACCCATGAACCTGGGTTATGGCATGGGCATAGAATAAAGCATTTCCAATAGAACTGCATTAGCCGTTTTCCTAAATTTTCAATAAATTTTTTAGACCGATGCCCAGAAAAAGATGTTTATGATCCCTCACACCGGTGGCAATCCCGGGGTTGGGGATAGCCGATCGCCTCTACTTGGCAAGTAAAAGTGACCTAAATATTCGGGATGCCCCGCAAGAATGTGTCTCAAATTCACCTCCACAAGTCGTGTGAATGAGTTAATAATTCATCGAGATCATTTAGATTTATTCGTTACGCAAACTTCTCATGGCTTGCATTGTATCTGCAACACTCATGAAACGAGAAAACAAAATTTCCAAGAGACATTCGAATGGTGCATTACTTAAGATTTTGTGCACTTTCACTTGGTCTGTAAAGATTCCGTCAGCTTTCCTCAGTCATCGGCAGAACCCTACCGCGTACCAGGAACATTTTTGCATACATTTGGTAATCAATTTGGTCAACTATGCACAAAGTCAAGACATTTTCATAGTAGATAATGTACCTTCGAGGTTTGNTTAAGATTTTGTGCACTTTCACTTGGTCTGTAAAGATTCCGTCAGCTTTCCTCAGTCATCGGCAGAACCCTACCGTGTACCAGGAACATTTTTGCATACATTTGGTAATCAATTTGGTCAACTATGCACAAAGTCAAGACATTTTCATAGTAGATAATGTACCTTCGAGGTTTGCCAACGAAATATAATTACAATAACTTAGCCATTGAACATTTTTTGCTCTAATTTAGCCAATTTTAAGAATTAAAATTTGAAACTTTCGGCACATTTGCTAGATACTTCAGGCATCATCGCTATCAGTATACTCAGATATAACACGCTTTGATTCAAAAATTATTTGAAAAAGAAATCATGCGTCTAAGATCTTGCACTCAACTGTATGTAGATTGTTCCAGAAAAATGTTTTTTAGATCACATTAAGCTAACTCCTGCCAGTTTCGATGAAGATAATGTGGGGACACGAGAATAAGACTATTCCCTTTACTGTACTCATAAATGAGACAGTAGACTCCTTACCTGGCAAAAAATGACCAGGAAGGAAATGGCCTCTGCTAATGGAAAGTGCAGGTGAGTTTCGGAACAGTATTGAGATTGAAAACAGGATTTCACAGCTAGGCTCTGTAGCACGGTTAGTAATGCGTTAGGTCCGGTTAACCTATGACGTGGGATCATACCCCACCAGAGACCACATTTTTGTGGCAATCTGAAAGTAATGTAATGAAAGCCACAGTAATGAAAGAACTAGCCCATGTCAGATATTTTTTTAGATTTGAAACTATTAATTTGCAATTGTGGATAAATCTGTTCCGGTGTATTATAAACGTCTTTCAATTTTCGAAGAGATAAAGTAATACAGTGGTTTCAGCTTAATGTCACACTTCGCTTATTGTCACCCTGTTGGCTTTCCCCCGGCTAAACTCCGTGCTATCATGTACTAAATACTCTGCCTATTGTCACACCTCCTATTGTCAACCTCCGTCTATTGTCATCCCATTTGAAGAGAATGTACCGCACATAACCACACTTTAATGGCATCTTTCGGTTCTCAGGCCCAGAATATACTCGTGTTTGTTTAAATGGTGTGGGCGGTCAGAGACCCTTGGGGGAACTGTTTCATTAACCTATTTGTTGTATTCTACAGGGACAGGCAATAACAACTGACAGGGGATACCCCACACTCCTACCAAGCACCCTCTCAAATTTACACAAATGGGCAAACAATTTATTAATTTTCTTTGGAATTTAAAGTTAATTTTAAAGATAGGTCTGTACACTAAATTAGTTTGTCATATGCTCGAAATGACCTTCATCCATTTCAATGCAATGGCCAAGGCGGTCATAAAATGCCCTANAATTTTAAAGATAGGTCTGTACACTAAATTAGTTTGTCATATGCTCGAAATGACCTTCATCCATTTCAATGCAATGGCCAAGGCGGTCATAAAATGCCCTACTAACGTTCTGTAGCATCTGCGGATTGTTATTTAAAGTATCAACAAAGTTCTGAATCCGATCCTTCAGTTGAGGAATATTGATTGCGCGAGGAGGATTAAAAATGTTTGGTTTCGTATCTAATAAGGTGAAAGTTGTTTCCAACTTATTAGTAATTAATTTTATTGTATTTACACTTCTTATTTGATGGTTCACAGTATACGGGTGAGAATTGTAGCCAACCATTGTTTGTTGGTAAGAGTCGTCCAAATGTTGGTAGTGGTACTTGATTACAATGAGTCGAAGATTTGGTGGTATTCGCATGACGGATAAACAATGAACGAATGTCCAGAAAAACGAATCATCAAATTGTTAATATTGCGAATAGTTTTAATTTAATTATCTTTTACAACACCGATTATTCCGATGTCACACTCATCACCCTTCCGCCAACCATTAATGGGTATAAGTTATTCACAAACCCTTTTTTACACTAACAATCAATCAACATGAAATATTAATTGATATTAAATTATCTATGAAGTGGGATATTCCTTGCCCATTTATGGGTGACGATAGGAGTAGGAGTGTGGGGTATCCCCTGTCAGTTGTTATTGCCCGTCCCTGTACTATGCGATCCTCGATCGTNAGAATTGTAGCCAACCATTGTTTGTTGGTAAGAGTCGTCCAAATGTTGGTAGTGGTACTTGATTACAATGAGTCATTACACTTTTTTACACTAACAATCAATCAACATGAAATATTAATTGATATTAAATTATCTATGAAGTGGGATATTCCTTGCCCATTTATGGTTGACTATAGGAGTAGGAGTGTGGGGTATCCCCTGTCAGTTGTTATTGCCCGTCCCTGTACTATGCGATCCTCGATCGTGAAAGTTTACTTTTTTAAAGACTCACCCGCAGTCGCGGGTTTATTCCAACCGCAAGTATGCCAACTTTAGATGGGCACATGGTTAGAATTGAGAAACTTAAAGTTTTAATGATAAGCAACATTGGAAGTGGAGAACTTTTGCAAAGAAGTACCGATATTTTGGGAGTTTCTGACACGATAATGTCTCAAAGCCATTTTTCTGGCATATTGCAAAAAAACTTGCTGATTACTTTAAGAAGTAATTTGCTTTTAGAGTATTCCAAATTCAGGTATTAACTTCAAAAGTTGTAAAATAAATCGAAAAAGGTATGGTATCATAAAATGCGCCTCTAAAACCAGGAACTTCGGTTATTGTCACCTAATCTATGAAGTATTAGTCAGTTGCCAATATCGGCTATTGTCAACCGATTTTTTGGCTCCCTCGGAGGTGACATTAAGCTAAAACCACTACTAAAATAAAACCAAACAAAATATTAATTACTAACAATTGTAAACAAAAGTATAGGAAACTTCTTTAGAAATCTTATTAAAATTCTAAATTACTTAAAGAAAAACTATTGAAGACTATTCTAATCCTAGAAAAGCAGTTAATTATAAGAATTGTGAAAAGGTTGCTTAAAGTCCTCACTTTCTCTTTTGTGTTGAGTGGTGAGATTTAAATATAAGGTAGTATGTAGGGCTCCTCGAGAGTAAAATAATGAAGAAGATAAAAGACCGAGTCACATTTGCACATTCATCAAATTTACAAAAGTGCATGAGGGACTTCAGTGAATTCCCTTTATGTTTTAAATGAGATGAGCCTTTCCATCTGGGTTGGTCGAAGGCCCAGGCCAACCAACGAGAAGGTAAATTGGAGTCATGGAGCCTGAAAAATCTTATGGTGCATTAACTTGGTTCCATCATGTAAAATTTGTACCATTTACCATCATCTTCTACAAACTTTACTACACAATTCTCTTCTATCAACCGGATAATGTGTTCAATCAACAAATACCAAGAATACTCACATCAATTCCTATACATCCAACATAAATTTTGAAGAAAAGCAAATACTCAATTTGAAAATTTCTATTTATTTTCACTCAAAATCCATATTACTAATTGATAGACATTATTATTCTTAAAATACATCGTCAGTTCTAACCTATAAATTGTTAAAATTAAAAATATGGCCTATCATACATCATGTCTATACTTTATAAGTATACACACACTTGCATTCATTTTCATAACTTTTGCCAATTAACTTGCACACGTAAACTGAGAATTATAGACAAGCTGTGAGGAAACCGTAAAAATTAATTAAAAAGAAGAAGTATTAAAATAAAAGTTTTAACATAGTCTGTGATTTAATATACAGAGTTACCCAAACTCTTTTACCCCTTTGTCGTAGCCGCAGGATTTTCAAACATTTTTTACAAATTTTTTTAAAAGAATTGCCAACTAAAAGTTTCTTATTGCTGAATTAAGTTGAAGGATAGTATTTTATTTTCCAAATGAATCAATATTATAAACAACCTCTGATTCTGTCAAATCACTACATTAAAATCAAAAGGCTACAACGGTAGGTTAAAGATGTGAGACAAGTAGAGTAGCCTTTGTATTTCTACACTGGACCATGTGTCGCCTTATTTCACAGGAGAGTTTATAACTCATACTTATCGACCCTGGGGATTAGAGCCTCGCTTGTCTACTGAGAGATTACGAGTCTCCTCAGATCTATACACCTAAGCGATACAGAACTCCCATAAAACCCCCCTTCCCAATAAGACTGGACCTTGGTGTCCACTATCGAGAATCCACTAACTTTGTCGGTAGATTGGCTGAGGGATTCTACTCTGCTCCGACCCACCGGCAAATCTAAACGATCGGGTACAGGACTCCCCCTCCCCCTTCTTCACGGAATGAGAACCTTGGCAGACTTTGAAAAAGTCTTGGGGTTANTCCGACCCACCGGCAAATCTAAACGATCGGGTACAGGACTCCCCCTCCCCCTTCTTCACGGAATGAGAACCTTGGCAGACTTTGAAAAAGTCTTGGGGTTAGGAAGACTCGAACCGGGATTCTGCTCGCCACCTTATGTGAGACAAAAAGTAGAGGAGTCTGTGCATTTATACACTGGACCATGGACCTTCTTATTTCACAGAAGAGTTTATAACTCATACTTATCGACCCTAGGAATTAGAGCCTCGCTTGGCAACTGTGAGATTACTAGTCTCCTCACATCTACACACCTAGGCGATACAGAACTCCCACAAAGACTTTGGATACCCCTATAATACATGTACACAGAACAAAGCAAAAAAATTAACATAAGAATTCTCCAGTCAAATAAAACTCTAGACACCCTGTACAATGTATCTGTCGTTACTAGATATGTAGTATTTTTTAGTATGTCGTAGCCATATAAGATAATATTTGACTTATGGTAGCTAGCAACGACGTCTTGTAAACTTTAAATTATAAAACAATTTTAAATTTCCCGCACTATTTTTTTTCTTCTTCACTTCACTCTACCTACTAGAACATAAATAAGAAGTTGGATAAAGTGCAGAACGTCTGTAACTCAAAAACTTAAGAAGCATAAGTAAATCCTAACTTTTAGCAGTCGAGGAAAGGAAATTGAGATCATTGAAGAAGAAAGTAAAAGTAATGAGAATTTTACGTGTGTTGGCTGAAATTGGTGAAAGTTTCTACTTACTATTGGGATTTAGCAAAAAAAAAAAGTAGTCTATTTCTTATATGTAGTAGTTAAGTTGAGAATTCATTTCCGTTTCAACAATAATTACAATTCTCTCCTCATTGTCTATCACTTTCTAATTTATCCTCTATTTTTTACTAATTAAGACTTTTGGTCTCTAAATCTCTTCTGTCGACACTAAGTCCAAGAGTTGTTTTTTCTTAACTCAACTTTCTCTAGAAAGTGGAAGCATTATATAGCTACTCCTCAGTTTCTTCCAATTTTATTATTATTGATTTTTTCTTCTTCTAAGGATTCTCAGTACTGTTGAATTTTTTTTTTCTACGGTTCCTTTTGTTCCATTTTTTGATCATTTTTCACATCTCTGGTCTCACAAATTTACACCATCTGATCATTCCCTTCTTTTTAGAGTCATGTGGGACGTCAAGTATATGACAGTCACTATAGTTACTATACGAAGAACACTCTCCTTCAAAAGATATTAGACTGCTAAAATATACCATAGGATTTTGAGAACCGATTTATAAAAGTGATTTAAACCATCTGGTTCTGTCACACTCAAATTTAAGATGGGAGACTTTTGTTTTTTTTTTATCAAAAATATGAGATTTTAGTCTCATTATTGGAATTTATGTGACTTTTACTTCTTCAACTTCCAATGACATGAAGCAAGGGGAGTGAATTTTCCCTTATTGGTTCAATTTTGAGAGCTGGGTGAAGTAGTGAAAGTAAGCTAGTATAGGTTCTGTGAAAGTCATTACGTGACTCTAATAACTATTACTAAGAAGTTACCTAAGGACCCTAAGAACCTAAGAACCTAAGAACCTAAGAACCTAAGTTTATATATAAATTCCTTTTGTTTCCCATTCTATTCCAACCGTATAGACATTAATATAGAAAGCAATAATCAAAATTCTTCATTTCCTTGAAGCAATAAACAGGAACCATGAAACTTGAGAGCTTTCTCCACTTTAGGTTGATGAAAAGTGATGAAGGGAATTCTTTATTTCCAATAATTTTGGTTAAATCTCTCTTGGAATATTGAAAATCCTTGGACCAGACGTCATTTATGAAGGTTCTACCACATGACCACTTCTCAGGGTCGTCAAACTTAAGGGTTCCTACACTTAACGAGTTCCTCTTAACTCCTCGTTAAATCAAGGCTTCCTATAGTGCAATTTAGACTGACAGGGATTCTATCATCATAATGTCATGACAGACTTTCACGCACCTTTCTCATTATTATGAAAAATCTAAAAAATTTATTATTACTCATGTGCGTTGAAAAAAAAGATGCAAGTATGGAAAATGAGTATTCGTATTTTATCAATTTTAATTTTGATCTTTTCAAACAAAAACAAATAAATTTTTATTTTATTTTTTGTTTACAAACAAAAGGAGATACTGAAATAGCGAACAAATGAATAGGGGTAACCAAACTTTTNTATTTTATTTTTTGTTTACAAACAAAAGGAGATACTGAAATAGCGAACAAATGAATAGGGGTAACCAAACTTTTACATCACAGTGAAAGTCAATTTAAAAAAAAAAAAAAAACAGGCAGTGAATTAAACCTGATTCAAATTGTGAAAATTTGTCTATAATTACATTCCACTCATCCTAAACTGAGGGAGTGTGGAATGAAAATTAAATTTGGTGGAAATGAAATTCACACTTCCTTATTTTTGAATTATTATTGATCGACAACCGTATGAATTTGTTTTTTGCTTTGCGAATTTTGGGAAGAGTTGACAAAAAAAAGCATGTAAAAATTTGGTTAGTTCTGCATATAATGATTTAGTTTTTGACAATCCATACTTTACTTATATGTTCCATATTAATACAAAGAGAAAAAAAATGTGTGGAGTAATGTGAAATACTAGACTGAAATTTTTTTTTTCAAAATTTGCATTTTTTACTAAATTTTAATAAATAACTCAAAAATATGTACAGGGGTTTCAGGATTATGTGTGATATCCTTCCGTTCTTATTCTCATTTCCCATGTGCTTTTTACAGAAATTGATTTTTTTTTTTATTTTGAACGGAATATTCCATATTTCAAGTTTCCATATTCAGTGGAATCTTTTATATAATACAAAGTTACAAGTCTCACAGAATACTAAAAATACCAGAAGATTGACAAATAATTTCACCATACTCACTATGAATTGAAATTTCTACATATTTTATATTAATTTATGTAAAATAAAATTTAATAACCATCTTATGAAGTGAGAAGTCAATTTACTACAAATTTACTTTTTGATACAATATTAAAATTGGTAGACTGATGGCTATGTGCACCATGGTCGATTAAAAGGTTAACTGGTTCCAACTTCCAACTTAATTATCTCGATGACCGCTCGATCTAGCAGCTTGGTAGTGGTTATAAGTGTCAAGTATTCCACAACCAATTAATCTGTGGTTAAAGTTAATTCCCCATTTTTTTATATTAAAATATAACCAATGATTAAATTTTATTTAATCACGGATTACGACTAACCTACAATGGTCCACCTGGCTATGAGAATTTTTATTTTTATTTATTATTCCTCTGAAACACTTTCTTCCATGGAATATGTCTATACTAAATCTAAATTAATATTATCTAACGAACTGTGTAGCTGTAGCAGAGTTGGAATAGTTATGTTCTAAAAACACGATTTTACATACTTAAAAGGTAAAAAATATTACCCCAAAAGGTACCATAAAAGGTAATAAAATTGAAGGAAGAGGCACTAAAATATTGCTAAAATTTACAAAAAAAAAAAAGTTTAAAAAAACTTTTTCAGGTACCAAAAACAAAAAACAATTTTATAGTTTCAAATTTGGTAAGAGCTTATAAAATTTTTGTACAAGATAACAAGTTAAAAAAGTTTAGAAGCTCACACTAGCCTAAGGGAAGGCATGGTTCATTAAATCTGGATGCATAAAATCAAAAGAATGATTTTGAGATTGAACTTATATCTTTCTTATATTGAAAAACCAAAACTTCTAATATTTTTCAAAAATTTAACCAAACTCTAAAAATAACATAAACATTACGTTTTACGAACAGATTTTAAAATCGTGTAAAGTTTAAAAAAATAAAAAAAATTTTCTTGAATCGATATAATTTTTTGATGAAATGGATATATGCCAAAGCCTTTGATGATAAGTTTAGTCCTTCGTTAGCACCTTTTTTTCTTCCACTTCGTCCTGTTAACTGAATTTTTTCGTTGTTGATTAGATGAAAAGAATCGTTTTTAAAGTTTTCTATAAAGTAAGAAAGAGAAAGGAGTGAAATGATGGTAAGTTGTTATAAAAATGTGCGTNTCTTCCACTTCGTCCTGTTAACTGAATTTTTTCGTTGTTGATTAGATGAAAAGAAACGTTTTTAAAGTTTTCTATAAAGTAAGAAAGAGAAAGGAGTGAAATGATGGTAAGTTGTTATAAAAATGTGCGTGTGGGATGGTGGTAGTGGGTGCTGGGTGTATGCGGATGGATCTGAGTGGTGGATGTAGTGGTGCTTGTGCTCTTTTGTAAATGGTGCAGTGTGGATGGGAATGCGGAGGAGAGAGTTGGTGGTTGTTTCCCCAGAAGGATTCTCTATATCCATTTTCCTCCTACTGTTCCCACTCTCGGCACGTTGCCCTCATCCGTTCATCGACAAGACCTACAGAGAGACTCACTACAGTCTTTTCTCCATCTACCTCCACTACAACTCCCAAACTTAGAGAAAATAGTCGAGAAGAAAAAAACTTTCTCCAAAAAATTTCTCCTTTCCTCACTGGATTCTTGTCTGAGCAGCGGCAATGGCTGCCAACTCTGTAGCAGCTCAAACACATTTATTCCTTCCTTTTCACGTTCTCATTTGCAACAGGCTGAGTTCCTGTGAAAATAAAAATTTACAGTCAAAACTTATCTAACTTTCCAGTTTTAGCGTGAGCACGTTGTGGTACCAATCGACTCTCTTTCTCTCTCCTCTTCTCTCTGTCTGTCGGTGAAAGTTTATCATTACAAATTTCGAATAGTTGAAATCTTGACATTTCCTCACTCTCCAGAATACATCAAGATCAGAAGTGAGAGAGTTTTTGGACTCCACGTGCTTTCCTGTTGCTGATCTAACTAAAATTTATTACTAAATTTCCTTTGGTTGAATTTATCATTTTTTTTTTCTAAAGATTGAACCAATTTGACAAATGAAGAGTTTGGAACTTTTCAAAATTCAACAAAAAACTGTACTAATCTTAAAAATGTTAAAACTTTGAATTAAGACAGAGACTATGATGCTGGAAATATGAGAAGAAAAAATATTACATAAAAAAAAATTCAATAATCGTTGGTTATCTTCAACACCAAGTCGAAACTGTAAGTTAAACAATCATTTTTCATAGTTTTTTTTTAAGTTTCTTATAATAAAAATTTTAACTTAATTTAAAATTCACATAGTATTATATTATAATAACAATACCAACAGACTTCAAGCACTATTGTGCTACAGAGTCAATTCATATCTTGTGTTGTTNATCAATCATTTTTCATAGTTTTTTTTTAAGTTTCTTATAATAAAAATTTTAATTCACATAGTGTTATATTATAATAACAATACCAACAGACTTCAAGCACTATTGTGCTACAGAGTCAATTCATATCTTCTGTTGTTAACAACATTTGTTGAAAAAATGCATTAATTTACCTGATTAACCGCTTTGATTACTAGCTTCACGAGTATAAAAATTACACCATCAAAACTCGTTATAATAACTTAAATAGAGTCGCTGTTACAATTGCGAGCGGTTGTTACATCCGAGATTAATAGAATTATGTTATATGCTCTATACTAAAAAAATATCCAATTTGTGTTGTTATAACAGGATTGTTACTATAATAATTTGTTATAGTGAGATTTCACTGTATTATTTAGAACAAGTTAAATTAAAAAATTTAATAATCTGGTAGAGGTGGCTGACGCAGAATGGTTTATTTCCATTTAGGTTCCTATCTTAAATTTTTAAATTCTTCAAAATATTAAAAAAATTTGGTACAAACTTAAAAAAGCATCAGGAATCGCTGCCTTTACTTTGATTCAAGAATATTGGAAGGATATTACAACATTATCATAGGTTTGATTATATTTTATTCTCACTAGATGTTTTCAGCACCGTAGTACAGCGTAATTCAAGTTTTTACATATAAGCTTTCTCCACTCTTTCTTAAGTTCCATATGTACTTGTAATAATATGAGCTAGGGATGAAGCAAAGGGTACAACATTTAAAATNTAATATGAGCTAGGGATGAAGCAAAGGGTACAACATTTAAAATTTATTTATTTAATATCAAATTTTGAAAATTTTCTCTTGTGTATCATGTACTATTAAGTCATATGTGTGTCAAATTCATATTTAACTGGCTAAGACATATAAAATAAAATAAATGGAAACAAATTTTTTTGACGATATCGTTATCCAAAAAAATTTGAGACGGACTGTAGATCAGAAAAGAAAAAATCTGTGTTTAAGAATTTATTCATGAGAAGAAGATTTCTCGAATGAAATTAATTATAAGAAAAATTTCATTATAAATCATATAAACCTGTATATATGGAGTATTTAGCTAGTTTGATGAGTAATTTAACTAAGATTTTCATTTTGACTTTCTTCTTCTTAAGACTAATAATTACAAGTAGTTTGGGACTAATGAGTGGTTAAAAAGACTTAAGTTTCTCTTATGGTTTAAGTGGATGAAGTCCATTTATCTCCGCCTTTTTGGTGAACCCTGTTTTCTTATATTTCAGAACCGTGCCATAAAAATGGGGAGTTACTGGACAAACTCCAAAAAATCCCCCTCTGTATTCAAATAAATATAAAACGGGAAAATAAAATCTTGTCATTTCCTCCGTATGTGAGCTTTCTTGGATGTCCGTTGAATTTATCCCTTCAAGAAATCAGGATTCCGGACTTAAAGTTTTGAAACTTAGTGATTTCAAAGTTTGAAAAAGTATATAGGACCCATTTTTTTTTTTTTTNTCCGGACTTAAAGTTTTGAAACTTAGTGATTTCAAAGTTTGAAAAAGTATATAGGACCCATTTTTTTTTTTTTTGGTTTAGTCTCGAGAAGAATCTCCCAAGTTCCCCAAAGTCAAAACTCAAAAGGACTGCGNTTTTTTTTTTTTTTTGGTTTAGTCTCGAGAAGAATCTCCCAAGTTCCCCAAAGTCAAAACTCAAAAGGACTGCGACACATCGCCTTTCTCTCACTCAACTCCACGACTCTGCGGCAACAAACCTTCAACTATGGAATCCAACAGAATACCACCAAAGTTCTCTCGTTTGTGATAATGAATCGATTGGAAGGAGTCAAAAACCGTGGTCCTTTTTTTGGTGTCAGGATCAGAGAGACTGGAGGAGTAAATCCAAAACTGTTTTCAACTCAAGAGACTCGATCCTTGTAAAAAACAAAAGAGCAGAGGAACGAAGAGACCCCTCAAGCACCGTGGAAAGGCTCGAATTAAACTACTTTTTTTATTAGTTTCTCTCTAGTCCCTTAATATGAGTCTCTTGTTTTTATAACTCTGAGAATGTAAGGAAGTAAGTTGTGCCCAGTGGACCATGTTTCTGGATAGGGAAGGGCTCTGAGGTGTATATAAAAAATAAGGAGCCTTATGGAGAGGGTGGGGAGGATGGGAAAAGGGAAGTGGTCCTTTTTTCATGTTCTTTGCTGTCTCTACTACTTCCCTCTCTTGGGATTGGTCTTTTTTTTTTATGGACTTCCGTCGTCATCAGGAAATCCGGATGCCAAGAGACTCTACGATGACCTTCTGAGTAATTATAATCGTCTCATACGACCTGTCTCTAACAATACCGACAAAGTCCTCGTCAGGCTAGGCATGCGGCTCTCACAACTTATTGACTTGGTAAGCCCGCCTTTCTCAGATTAACTAGCTCCAATGGAAGAAGAGAAAGTCTTTCTCACTACATACTGAATTATTAATCAATGAGCTTAAAAAGTACATTTTTTAGCCTCAAACCTAGGAATTTGTTGGGAAGTTGAAACGCGAAAAGCCTTTAATTTGTTAAAAAGATCTTTTTATATATCGTTCCATCGAAAGTGATGTTACGTTTTTTACATTATTCAGCTTCTCCTTGGTTCGTTAGACATGAAACAATAATAAGAGTGCTTTTTATGTCGGTTTTAATTTTTTGATTCTACAAAATCAAAAATCCCGTTGTTCCACTTTGTTTCGTATTCTTTGAACTAAACGAATCGGAACAAAATTGATTTTGTTTGATCCTATGGTATATTAGTTATGCTTACATATTTGTAAGGTAAGTGNACGAATCGGAACAAAATTGATTTTGTTTGATCCTATGGTATATTAGTTATGCTTACATATTTGTAAGGTAAGTGGATGATTTAAAAAATTTTGTCTCCTCTTTCTCCACTTTCACTAAAAAAATTTTTTTTTTCAAAGGTCTATTGAATCCTTGATATTTCCATACTAAAAGAGTATGTTTTGTAATAATTTATGTCCGGAAAAATCAAATACGAGGGGATACTCAAGTGAAAAAGTTGATCTTATTGACTAGTAAGGCTGCGACATAAAAAAAAAAATATTAAGTGTAATAACAAAAAAAAAGATAAACTAACCTGTACGATAGAATTTTCATTTGTACAGGGAGTTTAATCATTTTTTGCACCCTCTTTCTCCAATTTCATCGTAGCTCCTCCCACCCCATGCTGCTCCCAGCAAAATAGTGTGAAAAAAATGACGTCATGCTTTCTAGGATGCAAAAAAAGTGTTAAACACCCTGTATGTTTAGCAGGTAGGTTTTTTTTATGGATTTATGAAACTTTACCTAATAAGAAAACTCAACATAAATTACTCTGTTTGAAATAATAAATTGAGCATAACTACCTACTATCATAGCCTAATTCCTATAAACAACCTAATATATTAGAGAAAATTACAAAATCATCAGTATCATTACAGTCCAACTCAATTGAATTGAATTGTTAACAGTTCCAGAAAAAACTTGTAAAAATAGTAGTGTCATATCCATAAAATCAAGTGTCTACAATAACTAGAACAAAAGTTATGAATTTTTGAAAATGGAATCAAAAGAACATCCTAAAATTTCAATTTTCAAAAAATTTTTAGATAACACTTTACCATAAAAAAATTTATTTTGCAGGACAAATTCCCCATTTATGGACATTTATACTTTCTCCAGCAAAAAGCATGGGCCAAAAGTAGGTTCCACATCGCCGTAAAAATTTGTGTTCTACTGTATGTAAACTCAAATAATAATTCATTTATTATTATTATTTGGACATGTTAGGGCTTCAAGTTGAGCTTTATCGATAAGCTCACACTCTGCCTTTAGTATAATTTACTAAAGTTGTTACTAACAACTAAATTTGACACATTCAATTGACATTAGTTAATTGAAAGCTAGAATGCTGATGAATAGAAAGTTATCGTGTCTCATTGACAACCTACATGTCATAATTGATGTTGTGTGATGGTAAAAGCAGAAAAGCTTGACATTTGTGGAAGTTTCTTGGTTTCCAAGTCATTAAGTATAAGGAAATCAATGAAGAGTTTATCTAAACTACAAAGGACAGTTTCTGAGCAACTGAATTCCCAAATCCCAACTTGCGTGCCGTATCATACTATTCTCTACCATAGGAAGAGGAAATCAGAGTCCCGTTCTGCACTAGGTTATTAATTATTGGATAGTTATATCGTACTACCATGTAGTACGGTAGTAACAACAACATCTACCTCCTGCACGAACACTTATGCTACACATTTCTCTCAAGTCATATGGAAAATATAAGACGAGACAGGTGAAAGGAGAAATTTTATTAATGTAAAGTTCAACGGAGTGAAAGTATAAACAGGGTTTAGTCAGAGGAAGGGAAAAAAAAATTTTTTTTTGTCTTGACTACTATACATAGTTTTTTTTTTTTTTTTTTTGAAGTTTGTGTCGAAAAATCTAGTGAACATTTTAAGACAACTTGTATTCTGAGCGAGTGAATTTGTGATAAATAAGGTCTAAAATTTATAGTAGAGACAGAAGGTTGGAGATGAGATTAGATTAGATGGGCAACTATAATATATAGTTGAAGTGAAAGCGGATGTGAGCTTTAAGAATAGAATATCCTCTTACTTAACTTGCCATGGAAATAGATCAAGTTACATTTGAAAGACACATTACCACTATGTACATATACAATATTATTACTCTACAATCCTATTTTTTTGGCAGAGAAAGTTAAGGCAATAAGATCTTCAACCGATTTTTTTTACCTCATTTTGCCCAACATTTCCCAAAAAATTTCATTTCCGAATCTTGACTAAAGTAAGGTTTATGGTTGTGAAAAAAAAAATTTTTTTTTGTCTCCTTTTGAATAATATTGGAAGGAAAAGAGAAATTTCTCCTCTTTTTGTTATAAAAGTAATAATATTGAGGGAAAATGGTGAAAATTTGTGTAGGTATTGTAATAGGATGAGGTTGTTGGAAAATGGATTAAGTTTATGGGAAGGTATTGGTAGGAGTGGTGGTGATAGGGTAGGGATAATAAAAATATGAAATGAGGAGCCCTTCTTTGGATTTCCTTGGGCGTAGGGCTCATCCATCTTTCTTCAAAAGGACTATCCAGTTACCAAGATTTTATCCATAAATCTACACTATGACACTTCAACCAGACCCTTTCAAATACAAACGAGAAAATTTGAGCTGAGAGGGATACTTGAATATCTCAGTATCCTGAGGTATTCAGGTTTCTTCTTCATCCAATCAGATCCTTTGCTTGGTTATATCATCTTGAGCGTAGGCTATTTACAATTTTTAAGTAATTAATAGTCTTAGGTTCAAAAGTTGAGTAGTGTTGGTATGAAGAGGAGATAGTGCTACTTGTCTATTTTCTCTTTAAAAAGGTTGATACTGTGTGAGGTTGAGGTTGAGGTTATATGTTGTATACTTGAGATATATTATTAAATTTTCAACTTGAAATTCACTTTTCCTCTGACGGTTTATAACTAATCAACGAGTGGAATTTTTTTTTTTTCTTTTTTGTAGAAAAGTTTCTTGTCATAAATAAGGAACTCAATATGGAGAAAGTTTTAGGGAAAGTAAAGTTGTGGAGTTTTTAGTACTATTTATAATGTACAGTATGTAACAACAAATCACAACTTTTTTTTTGTACTTTCAACAAAAGTGGTAAAGGTGAGCCTTTGAAGATCTTTGAAGAAACTTCTGCGCGAAAATCAAAATGTGCAGGGAGTGAAGTTTTCTCACAACATGAAGTTGTGTAGATATTGTGGGTAAACTTCACTCGCTCCACATTTTGATTTTTGTGTCGAAAGTTTTCTTAAAAATTTGGCTCATCTTTACCATTTTGAAAGAAATCGTGAGAGAAGGTGTGGAATTTGTTAGGACAGACTGTATTTTCTCAGAGTAGGGTTAAGGGAAAGATTCTGTGGTGTGAAAATCTTAATACAAATTCAAATTTTTAAAAATTTGAATTTGGATTATGATTTTCGTACTATTGATTTTTAAAAGTCTGATTCGGCACAATCCTGTCCTTAGAATTTGATTTTTATATTTGTTTTAAAGGTATAACCGTCGTCGGTCGGATAAAAGGATATTTTACCATGTCAAATACATTGTTTCAAACCAAGTGAACCAAAAATTGGTCTTATAACCAAATTGGTCTTATAATGGATGGTCATATAAATGTGTTGCACTTTATCTTCTTTTTTTTTCTGTTTAGGATAGAAGCTTGTATACTGTAGGAAATGAAATATCAGATACAAAAGCTAGACGACGGTTACACTGAAAATACAAAAGCTGGATCATGGGGGATCGCAGGGTTGTTTGACATTTCATTTTCATATTTCCATTGTAATACTAATTCATGTCAAGTTTGCATCATCGTACGTTGTCAACCAACCATTTCTTTCCTTTATAATTTCCATAGTTGCAATTTTGAAAAAAAAAATTTATACTATAAGTTTTTATGGTGTCTGAAGAATTTAGCAAATGAATTCAATTTGTAACTTTATTATTATTTTTAATATAATAGTTTGCAATATATACTATGTCACATTTAAGTCTGATTTATATTTTAGTGGAACAAAATCAAGCAAATTCCAACAGGTCCAACCGATTCATTTACAATGATTTAATTACGATAATAATTGCTACCAAAAAACTACAATTTTGATTAAAAAAATACTATCAAATTTAAATTAATCCAAAATTCATACCCAACTGTTGAAAATTTTAACAATGATTAACAACTAAATTTAGTTTACTCTTGTATACCTTATCTAAATTCAACCCAACAACCTAACAAATTTTAGTTTTTCTAACTAATTTTCCATTTCAGATAAACGAGCACTTTTAGAAATATACAGTGTGTTCAGATAAGAAGGTGAAATTCTGTCTTTATAGTTTCAAAAACACAAATTAGACTCCTGAGACAATTTTTGACCTAAGAAAAGTGAACTAAACTTTCTAATCAATAATTTTTAGTAACTTGAACAATCGATAATGCGTTCAAGTGTCTCACATAAAATGGNTGTGTTCAGATAAGAAGGTGAAATTCTGTCTTTATAGTTTCAAAAACACAAATTAGACTCCTGAGACAATTTTTGCCCTAAGAAAAGTGAACTAAACTTTCTAAGCAATAATTTTTAGTAACTTGAACAATCGATAATGCGTTCAAGTGTCTCACATAAAATGGATTTTTGATTTTCCACAAAATCATTTCGCAAAAATTTTGCCTTTAGTTGAACGAACTGCGTAGATTTCAGCTGACATTATTATAAAGGCCGAAAACCAGAATACATTCAGAAAGGTTAGAAAGAAGGATGTTTTTGAAAGTTAGCATAGAGGCTGTCTTTAAAATAAGCTGATTGGATCTGATACCTTATGGTCATTCTTGTGACCTCAGGAGGTCATCAAAAGTCAAGAATTATCATTTGAGTTTTGGTGTCACATGGTGTCACCAAATTATTTTAAGATATTCTCAAGGGTAATTTGGTAAAAAAAAACACACTTTACAGTAGAAATACCAAAGTAGTTTGCTTCCCAGAGGTCATCGAAGGTCACAACATGCAACATGGTTTTCTGAGTAATATAAGGTGATATTTCAAAGACAATTTATCAAGAATATGAAAGCTTCGCCAGTCATACGCTCGATTGGGTGTGTACGCTCGAATGTCATGAAAAGGTCAGCAGGGTCAACAATGTTGTATTAGTAAAATCGATATACAGTAAACCTTGGTTAAGTCGAGAGGGGGTACCACCGACCCTCGGTTACCATGCACGAAGTGGTCCTGTTCGGTC
Organism: Holacanthella duospinosa; assembly: GCA_002738285.1. Lineage (NCBI taxonomy): Eukaryota > Metazoa > Arthropoda > Collembola > Poduromorpha > Neanuridae > Holacanthella > Holacanthella duospinosa. The sequence goes on along the minus strand of NIPM01000248.1, from coordinate 164,730 downwards.
CCTGAGATAGGGGATTTGTGTACAAATGGAACGGCTAAGTCGAAACCTCGGCTACCAAATATTTCGGTCATTTGAAATTCGATTTATCCTAGGTTTACTGTACACAGCTGTCTACACACCTAGAAGCATTATGACACTTTTGTGCCTTCCTACCCATTTGAAGTCAACACAATAGTTCCTGTTCATTGTAACTACGAATTTCTCTTATTCTGGTTCTAGCCACACCTTATAAGAATATACTCCATGTGACNTCCTGTTCATTGTAACTACGAATTTCTCTTATTCTGGTTCTAGCCACACCTTATAAGAATATACTCCATGTGACTTTCGGTAAAGTCCCCTTGACCTTTGGCGTCATAGTAATCNTCTTATTCTGGTTCTAGCCACACCTTATAAGAATATACTCCATGTGACCTTCGGTAAAGTCCCCTTGACCTTTGGCGTCATAGTAATGTGGTATTAATATTGTGGGTATATTTTTAGCAAACCTTCTTTAAAATTATTTTTTAAATGATGTTATTATTCACATCACACTAAACGTAAAACGCTTATATTACCTAACGTATCAAACAACTCAACTTAATCTACATTATGAAATCATTCGTATTAATTTTCAGAAAATTCTATATGCCCCATTTATATTTTCTAGTCCTCGTCCTTTTGGAGGTTATGTTAAACTCCAAATACCTCAAGATAACTATGTATATTTACTAATATAACTAAAAATTTTAGAAAATTTATGTACTGCAATCATAACAAATTTTATGCTTATTCGAAAGTACTAGAAATGTAGGGTTTTGAGAAACAAAGTTTTACATAAAATTACAGAATAGTAGTCAAGATTATATAATATTTAGTACGAATGTCATTTAATTTCATATAGGTTTTTCTAAGAAACTTTAGGGAATAAAAAAATAATCAAATTAAAATTTTCTCTTCAGAATCTGTACTACCTTAAAAATGGGAACTAGTAAAGAAGCGAGTCAAGTTTCTATAGTTATTTTAGATGTTTCATTTTTAAAAAGACCTCCTAAAAACATACTCAAGTCTAACATAGGTATATAGAGAAATGTGAGAAAGCAATATAAACAAAAGGCAAGTTTTTTTATAAATATATTACAAGAGTCACTTTATGTTAAGGTCTATAATCATTCTTAGTTGTTATGACAGCTTTCTCATTCCCTTAACAACAAGAAACTGGTAACTAAAATCTTCTGTAAAATTTAAGAGCTATAAGTCTACCACTCAATCAATGAGTCATAGCATTTGATTGGTTGATGTCTCTCAGTGTCTAAATAATAAATATCTTAAGTGATTCTGGTTGCAATAAATATAAAAAACCTACAATTCAGAACCAATCTTAATAATACAAAAGTTAGAATCACGCTCATCAAATACAATTCCTTGGTTGAATTTAAATTCAAATCCTATAACCATCCAACTAAAGTCTAAATCTCTGTGGGTCTATCTGAAGGAGAAAGTGTTTGAAGAAGAAATACATATCGATGNAAATCCTATAACCATCCAACTAAAGTCTAAATCTCTGTGGGTCTATCTGAAGGAGAAAGTGTTTGAAGAAGAAATGCATATCGATANATCCTATAACCATCCAACTAAAGTCTAAATCTCTGTGGGTCTATCTGAAGGAGAAAGTGTTTGAAGAAGAAATACATATCGATGAAAATTGTATCAGGATTATACAGGGTGTTTACAATTTTTTAACATTGGTGAAAGTATTGATAATTTATTTTTTTACATTTTTTTTTACATCTTGTTTAACCAAAATTTTAAAACTTTCATTCAAATCTTTTCTTCTATTGTCTAGTTACCCTTTATGATCTATGACTATATAATCCTATACTCAACTGTTATAAAATGGATAAAAACCTTGTAAAAAGTGAAAGTTAGTATTGAAAAATTGTAAACACATTGTATTTCCGATTTAGTAAGAAGGTAAAAGAGAATGTGTTGTGATATGAAGGTTCGTTATGGTTTGGCTTTAGGGTATAGTTGGTGCACTCTGTGGTGCTGAGACATGTGAGTATAACTGACTAGCTAGAGGATACTTGGGCCCAAGTCAACCAAGATAATATTCCTCAAGGTATGAAATTGGATGTTTCTTTTTCACTCAGATAACTAAGGTTTCTACTTTCTCCAAATGGATACAACGGAATAGAAACTACAAGCATAAAATGTGATGAAATGGTATCATTTACTACATTTCCTTCGATAGTCTGCTTGTCGAAGGCTATCTGAGCCTATCATAGGCTCAGATAGTCAGATAGACTGTGGATAATAATAATAGAGAAATAAAATAAACTTTAGAAATTCAGACAGACCTTCTATAGTTTGGCTACAAGAATTTTACATTTTATAACCCAGAGGATTACACGATTTTCCTCTTTCAAGTAATGATATGAGTTTTTTTTTTTCAAATTGCTACATTTAAATTTTAAAATAGGAAAAATGAAAAACAACTTTTATGTCTTTTATTACTATATATATCAGGTAAATAAATACAGAGAATAAACTAAACCAACGGTAGAGCCACCCGTGGACATAGGATAATGGGTTGAATCGTAACAAACTGAGAGTTTAAGATTGAACTTTAAGTAGCTCAGATGTATGCCGTAGGTGTATTCGTAATCATAGAAAACATTACATAAAGTGAACCGAAATAAGTAAATCCGTAGTCATAGAAACTGTCTGAATTACTGTTTTTTTATAGAACCAAGTATCAATGATGAAAATCATCTGGTGTGACGTTTGTAGAAACCACTGTATAAACCGAACCGAAACAGGTTTATAGAAACTGTTCGCAAAATTAAACCAAGGTGGGTGTATCTGCAATCATAAAAACCGCCTGGTGTGCTGTTTAATCAAACCTATCTTATGTTTAAATAGAACAATTTGTAAACAGTAGATTCCGGTTATAATAAATTTGAACGAATCAAGTAATATGGGTTCAATATAACAGTAGTTTATTACAGCCGTATAATAAACGGACTGCCAAACAATAATAAAATGTTCACTATGTTAGAAATTGTAATATAAAGTTGAACTGGCGTCAATAAAGTACTCACTAGAGGCTAGGAAATAATATTTGCGATTGAAATAGGCTTCTTTTGTAACTTACTTTGTTGACACCAGGTTCAATATTGTACATTTACATTTACAAAATTGTACAGAAATTTATAGATATTTTAGCATGGGAAAGCAGAATTAACTGGATATTGGTTTAACCTAAGGCAAATTAAAAGTCAAAATCACTTTTGCAAGTATTGTTGTAACCACATAGATAATTATTTAATAACACGTAGAAGATGCAGGTCAAGGGAACGGGTACATAGGGTTTGTTCATTATTAGCGAAAATCTCTGTTACACTCGGAATCCACTGGATATAGATATATCAATCACGCCATGTAATTTTTCTCGACAGACAGACAGACTCGCCGATAATAAAACCCTGCTACCGATAGTCTACGGGAAGCAATAGAATGAATCGAATTCGGTATGTTAACCTTAGAATACTATTTTGCTCCTATGAATTCCTTTCCATAATGCCTAGGATCTGAACACTAATTTTAATGTCAGAATTAATTTTCCAGTATCATTTTAATGTTATATAATTAATTTTCCAGTATCACATTGATGCTCCTTCCAGTTTTGAAGTTTCTGGCGTGTCTTTTATCCCATTCTCTGTATTACCTTTCTCAATTTCCTGTGTTGTTATTCCACTCAAATTGAAGTGAGTCTGGAAATTAGATTAAAGTACTCCTTTGTCAGTACTATTTCATACAAGGACAGCCAAGTTAATCCGGGCCTTTTTTCTCCGCTTTTCATTAAAAACGGCTTGGGCAGGTGGTACACAATTAGTAAATAATGGAAGTGAAGTTAATTTTATTATATCAATATAAAATATCTGTTTCGATTAGGCATGCGCTAATGCAAAGCGATGGAACAAAGCAAAAAGACAGAGAGAGAGAGAGAGGGGTCGGCAGGTTCTCTGTTGAGTGAGGTGGAGTAGATGCCAAGGGAACATACCTCATTCCTCCACTTTGAGTTTATTCTCTCAACTCTCTGCTGCTGTTGTAAATTAATTTTGCTAAAGTATGTTTTCTCGAACACACGTTAACTTCATTCCCTCCTAGTTTTGGATTTCGCGCTATTTATTTGCTGTCTCAAAATTTTTTTGATGAAAGTGACTTTCAACTACCCGGATTAACTTGGCTGTCCCTGTATAACTTGAACAAGGGAGGGAGAGGAGTCCACCTAACCTATCATTTTGATGACTAGTGTCTACTTTGTCAAAGTCCAAAAGAAAACAAACTTTGGGAATCATTGGTATTAGGACCCATTTAAATTTTCTCAACATCAGATCCATTCCTTCAAGTTTCCTCTTGAGATGTCTCAAGTTTAGACAATGGGACGAATTCACAACGGACAGATTTACCAAAGGACAGAGACTTATCTCAGAACAAAGTGTTTTTCTTTCCGGTGACGTATTCTTAGGACCTCTCATTCTACTTTATCCTTTCTCACTCATCCATTAGGACCAATTGCAGGCAGTGAACTGTAATTTTCCTCTAATATCTCCATGGTTAATTTATTTCCGATCAGTAACTACTAAACTTAGACATATATTAGGAGGAACTATGGTGAAAGTAGAGAAAAATAAATTCAAAAAAAAAAAAAAGATTAACCACCCTGTATATAAAAGTTACAGTTTACAGTAATAGTCAGTTTAGTTTTATTTTAAACTCTCTTTTCAACCGGTATTCAGAATAGTTTAGCGTTCATCAATTTAGGCAGTGTCTGCNCCTGTATATAAAAGTTACAGTTTACAGTAATAGTCAGTTTAGTTTTATTTTAAACTCTCTTTTCAACCGGTATTCTGAATAGTTTAGCGTTCATCAATTTAGGCAGTGTCTGCCTTTTCAAAATCTTCTGCGTTTATAATTTCTGAGAGCAGTGTATACCTAATGACATGTTTCTCCATTTTGAAGGATCCAAATGGTTTATTTTGTGAAAGTGCGAAGACAGTGTTTGTGTTTGTGAATTGGGTTCATAAAGGAAGGAATAGAAACATCGTTTTTGTGTAAATGGAGGAAACAGAGTCTTGAAAGAGGTCGTGTGAGGCATTGAAAGTAAAAAGAAAGATAGTTAGTGGGGCGTCTGGGGGCTTTTTGGTTGATGGAGAAAAGGTTTTTTGTCATTTAATGATACGGGAGAAAGTCTTGAGGTTTCATCAATTGGAAAGTTATCTTATCCCAGAGAACCAAAGAGAAAGTCTGAGGCTCCATTGATCCGTTGGTGTCTTTCTAAAATTCGGATGAATCTCTGGTTGCTGAGGGTGCCAAAGAGAGGGTAGAAGATTTCTCATGGAATTAAAATTATCTTCAACTCAGAGTCACTGAGAAGATGAAACTTCCTACTTTCTTATTTGGTTTTCATTTATTTCCTCTCAACCCACTTTCTCCACTTTCTCTTATTAATCTTATCCCATCATAAGCCTTTCTGTACACAACCAATCTTAGTTTTCATACATCCAAACACGAATCTTTGTCCAAAAATAACAAAATCTTATATTTTCACACATAAGGAATGATCTCGACTCTCAAATCCTACTATCTCATTGAATCTACATAATTCTATGATTGGTTCAGTTGTTGGCACAACTAGTAGAAGACAAAAAAAAAGTTTTTTTTTTGGCTGCGGTCAGGAGAAAAGTTTGAAAACGGTTGGTGAGAGTGGCTCTTCAAATCCCTTCTATTCACCTGTCTTCAAAAGCAATTTTGATGAAGAAATTTTTTTTTTCATATCTCTGGATGAGTTTTTTTTTACCTCTCCTGAAGTCTTGTGAACTGTTAATAGAGAAAAGGAAAGGATGAGTAAGAGATTTTGTGAAAGTGAGGGAGTAGATTTGACTTTTTGAGTTTATAAGGTTCTCTCCATCCTTTTGAAAAAAAAAGATTTCTCGGGTCAGTGAGTCAGATTTATGAGAAAAGTGTGAAAGAAAATTGTAAGAAAAATATTTCTGGAAGTGAGCAATTTATGAAAAAGATAGATGAAAAAAAAAACTTGGAGAAAGTCATACAAGTGAAAGTAGACGAGGGAGAAAGTTCTTCCGCAGTCCGTCATTCTACTGTTTGCCTACTTTCTCTGAAGATAAAAAAAAATTTTTTTTTACTTTTTTGCTTTTTTTTTTGTTCTTTTTTTTTTCTAGACATCTTGCAATGACTTTTCATATGGATGAACTTCCGTGGTTCTTTTCAAAGAGAAATTGAGTAGATTCGACAACTATTTTCTGATTTGTCGACAAATTTTGCGTTACACGAGCTCCTGCTCCTACAGAGTGTACTTTAGAACTTTAGGCCTGACCTCATGTGTTCAATTTATTTTATACAAAAAAAAAAAAATCTGCAGTAGCAGCAGATAGTTCTAAATTTCCTTTTTATCAGTCTACGCCTATATACTTTTAAAGCTCACCCAAGCCCGAAACAAATTTCATCCTAAATATAAAAAAAAACAGTACAAGTTTGGAAGTGTGAGTAAATTCAAAAAAAACTTTTTTGCTTAATAACTAAAGAGAAAATCACACATATAGATTACTTTCACTTCAATTTATTTTTTCAATACTAAAATAATGTTAGTATAGAAAATGTATTTAAAAAATATGAACCATGGAGGTAGATTTGGCACAAGATATTTTTATCATCTTCAAAGTTATGTAATTTTATGAGCCCTACATACAGAGTCCAAAAACAAAATTTTTTTCTTAAAAAAAATTTTTCTGGGGAAATTTTTAAAAGTTTTTAGAAAGACCATTGAAAAGAAGTGTAGCGTTTAACATAAAAAAAAAAATCTGTTTTTAATCACTAAATTAGACTGTTGATTTTTTTAAAATTGAAATTTTGGGATGTTCATTTGAAACAAAATTCCGTCTCAAAAGAAACTAGAAATTTCGTCTCAAAAAAATATACAAAAATTCAATTTTCAAATAATCATAACTTCTGATCCAGTGGTCGTAAAAACTTAATTTTTTTGACATCAAACACTACTTCTCTACACAGTTTTGTTGAAACTTACATAATGTAAGTTTCAGAAAAAAATTTTCTTCCCACTATAAACTCTACAAATTCTTAATACCAAAAATCATACAAATCGAGCAAAAATGAGACAAAAGTAGGTTCCAACGGTCTTAAAAATCTGTAGACCAGTGTATAATGCTTTCACTAATGGTGAAAGGGGGGTATAAAAAAAATTCTACATTTTGTAAAAATCTTGAGTAAAAATGATGAAAGTTGAAAGGCGTTGCATATGTTTCCAGAATTTTTTTGGAATGCATTATCAATTCTCATCCTCAGTTTCTATTCTTTTTTCTTCTTATTCTTCATGTGGTGATGTCGGAGAAAGAATAAAAGAAAAGTATAATGTAAATATAATAATAGAGAATGGAAAAGAGCTTTTTTTTTTCTATTTTTTTTTTCTTTTTAGAAAAAGAAATATTTTGAAATTCTTGTTTCCTTTCTCCATCACTCCCTTCCCACTTTTTCTTTCTCCTCTTTCTTATTCGTAGATTTTGACAATAAGAGTCTCTCGTCTTCTGGCATCTGCTCAAAAAACTATTTCCGTTTTCAAGACTCATATACTTTATAGTTTGAGTCTCAACAAAATAGAAAGGACACATTTACGTTATTGACTCACTCACATTTCTCTTACTTTGAACAGAAAAACTTTCTCCTTTTTTTTCATTTAGTCTCCAACCAGTCATTTCTCTANTCACATTTCTCTTACTTTGAACAGAAAAACTTTCTCCTTTTTTTTCATTTAGTCTCCAACCAGTCATTTCTCTAATACAATTCCACTCCATCTCTAACATTTATACAACTCAAATTTATGAATTAATAATTTTTTTTTATTACTCATAGAGAAGAGAAACATATCCAATGAAAATACGCCGTTTAAAGAATTTGACTTCATTTCTCTTCCGAGAGGTGTTTTGTATACANTCACATTTCTCTTACTTTGAACAGAAAAACTTTCTCCTTTTTTTTCATTTAGTCTCCAACCAGTCATTTCTCTAGTACAATTCCACTCCATCTCTAACATTTATACAACTCAAATTTATGAATTAATAATTTTTTTTTATTACTCATAGAGAAGAANCATTTCTCTAATACAATTCCACTCCATCTCTAACATTTATACAACTCAAATTTATGAATTAATAATTTTTTTTTATTACTCATAGAGAAGAGAAACATATCCAATGAAAATACGCCGTTTAAAGAATTTGACTTCATTTCTCTTCCGAGAGGTGTTTTGTATACATTTAGTATGTACCAGACTATGGTTTTAATGGTGAAAAGTATCTGAATAATTTATCAACGAAAAACCATTCTACTAAAGTTTATTGAATGAATTTATAGTTACTTTACATTTCAAATTTAGACAACAAAAAGCTCTCTCTTTCTCTCTCTCTTTCTCTCTCTCTCTCTCTTGTGGTTTCATTTTCCAAGATAAAGTTACTATAAAATGACTAGAATTAACCAACTAAATTCTTCTTCTGCATTAAAACAAAACTTTTAGTAATGATATTTAATCTTATAAATTTACTCTCCAGGAGTTTAAATGTAAAAGTAGGTCAGAGAGTGTAGCTTTTCGTTAGAAATGTCTTAAATTTTTAACTAACGATGGCATAAGGATGATGTTTTTAGATTTTCTGCGCGTGTTTTGAAGACTTAGTAGTTAATATGTAACATCTGCATGTTAGGAAGTGGGAGTGGATGAGGGAAAGTCGTGTATCGAAAACAAATATCCGTTCTAGTATGTGTACTTTGGCTCAATGTAAAGAGAATTAGTGAGGAGATGAGACTCTGTAGGATCGAGAGCAGTGGGATGTGAACCTATAACTTTATCCCTCATTGGTTATTTAAAGAGGGAGGGATAATATTGTGTAAAAAAAAAAGTATTAAGAAAGCTAGTCTTCACTTCGTGCAAAGAATAGGAAGAATTGAAGAGATTCTTATGAATTGCATGAAGGGAATGAAAGTGTAATAAATGTAAAAAAAAATTCAAGAAAACCACTTTCTCCGAAATTTTTTTTTTTTTTTACTATATTTTTAGCCTTTAGTAAAAGAAAGTATAAACCCTAGAGACAGAAACGGAGAATCATAACTCCCGTCTCACGCCCAATAAAATTGACAGGTTTACTTTACCCCTTTGCCAAATTATTCTCGAATAATTTATTAACAATGAAAGACTCACCCTCCACTCTACTTTGAAATTTAGTTTGCATAAGTCCCACTCTGATGAAACTTGGAAAGTTCAAAGTCAAATCAACTTTGTTTAAAAAATTTTTTACTTTTTTTTTTGTCTTTCCTAAATCAAACAGTATAAGGTTGGTTAAAAAGTACTTCAAGAATTTGACTGTCTCAGGATTTTATTAGAGCATTAAAAAGATTTTATAAGAAAATACATAAAAGAACAAAGACAAGTGAAAGTTGATGGGAGGATTTTTGAACTGTTTTTTTTCTTATGGATCTATACTCTTTATACACTTTTAAAATTTGTCAAAGTCAGGATGTAAAGTGATCTATGGTTCGTTTCAAGACAAATTTTGTTATTTTAGGGTAACATTGTCACTATGGAGATTACTCCTTGTCACCAATAGATATAGTGAAAGGCTAGGGGTAAATTTTATTTTCTAACTTTTCAAAACTAATCATAAAATGGTTTCATTTCCATTTCTAACTGTTTAGTGTTTCTAAGTAATGGGGGAAAAATTTTTNTCACCAATAGATATAGTGAAAGGCTAGGGGTAAATTTTATTTTCTAACTTTTCAAAACTAATCATAAAATGGTTTCATTTCCATTTCTAACTGTTTAGTGTTTCTAAGTAATAGGGGGAATTTTTTTTTTTTTTTTTTGTAAATTTTGCCTGGTTTTTCCCCTCATAATTCTAGAAATATTAAAAATATTTTGTATTTATGTTGTTTTGAATGTATTTGTGATTGGATTTGTTGTTAGTTTAGTAGACGGTTATCTAAAAATCATAAGTGTTTGGAGAATGTGTAGGATTTGGATGGAATCATAAATTCTGTGTGGCAGGACAAGCTGGAAATCGGTCTGAGAAGAATTGAGTGGAAGAATTGCTACTCTTGAATTATTATCTAAAACTCTCTCCACTTTTCTCCTACTTTCTCTACTCTGACCCTTTGGATTCTGTCGTCAAGGATCTAGAGACATAAATTCAGTTCAAATGTTACCATTTCTATACAAATCCCATTTCCCCATAGACGAGATTCAGAAAATACTTGGTTCTCTTGAAAGTAGAGACTTAGAACAAACTCATTGGTCTTGGACTAAAACTTTTACCTCGCCTCACCACCTAATACAATACATGCTCTGAATTTAGAACTTCACAATCAGAGCTATAGGGATTTAACAATTTCATCAAATAGAAAACTTTATAAAAAATAAAATAAAATAAGTATGTGGAATTCAAACAGAATAAGTAGTACAGGATTATTCGAATTAAACTTTACACCTTTCTCCACATTCTCTAAAACAAACTAAAAGGAAATCAAACCGGGCGAAAAGTAATTAACGTAATCTAACAGTAAGAATTTTAAATTTACTCTCCAAATAAAACTTGATGTACCTTTGCTAACTTGTATATGAAGGAGACTAACTTGTATTTTTGAAGGAATTGTAGCTTGCAAATATAAGAAAGAATAGATTGATTGTTAGCAAACAATTATGTACAAGGTGTTTAATCTTTTTTTGCACCCACTTTCTCCAATTTCATCGTAGCTCCTCCCACTCCATGCTGCTGCCAGCAAAAGAGTGTGAAAAAATGACGTCATGCTTTCTAGGGTGCAAAAAAATGTTAAACACCCTGTACATTGCCTAAGAAAGTCTAAATTAGATTGATTTACTCAACTAATGGATAACAATACGAGTAAATTTGTTTATTCTCGAAAATATTTCATCCAGTAAGTTATAGTTTGTGAAGGAGTTTTTGTCGGGTAGCACAACAAATTACTAGTTGTGAAACTTACAATATATGTCCTGAACATAATTTTCAATTTTTTATTTTCAAGTTTAGGTGCACAGTTTAAGTTCGTTTGTTAGGGTTAGGTTCAGTTTTATCTAAAAAATAAGTAGAAAAAATTATTATTAACTTATAAAGTTTGCCAAGGTTGCTAGGAGAAAAGTGCTCTTTCTCCTAGCAACCTTGAAGTTTGCCATAAAAAGACTAAGAAAATCTTCGCTTTATTTCAATTTTTCATAATTTTTCGTTATACAGTGTGTTAGAATAAGAAGGCGAATATCCGACACTATGGTTTTTAAAACTCTCACAAATTAGACTATTGCGACACTATATAACTTAAGAAAAGTTAACAAAACTTTCGTAGAAACGATTTTTATAAAGTTNTTATCTAAAAAATAAGTAGAAAAAATTATTATTAACTTATAAAGTTTGCCAAGGTTGCTAGGAGAAAAGTGCTCTTTCTCCTAGCAACCTTGAAGTTTGCCATGAAAAGACTAAGAAAATCTTCGCTTTATTTCAATTTTTCATAATTTTTCGTTATACAGTGTGTTAGAATAAGAAGGCGAATATCCGACACTATGGTTTTTAAAACTCTCACAAATTAGACTATTGCGACACTATCTAACTTCAGAAAAGTTAACAAAACTTTCGTAGAAACGATTTTTATAAAGTTGAGCAGTTCATAATGTGTGAAAATTTTTGACTCAGTTTTTTATTTTCCATAAAATCATTTCTCAAAAATTTCGTCTTCTTATTTGAACGCACTGTAGTAACCAGACAAACGCAGAACCAAATGACAACTGTCATCTGGCTCAGAAATGAAAATTTTTTATTTAAAAATGAAGTATGACCTAACCTGTTAGAGGTCTTTTCTCTTAGCTATTTACCTTGGGTTCATCTATTGTTGGTCAGAAAGTAGTACAGTGAGGGAAAATATTTTACTCGAGGTAGGAAATAGTTACATAATTTCTGTTTGTAAATCAATCTGCATGAAATTTTCAACGAATATGGCTATTGTCAATAAAAATGTTAATGCAAAATTTTTGAATGTTGAGTTGAAGGGGAGCCGAGTTTTCAGAGAGAAAGTAAAATTGAAAGCGGAGAAAGCTGGAAATAATTTTACTCGAGTTTCATTTTATCGATGAAACCGGAAATAATTCGGAGCAAAACAATTCCGAAATTTAATTATTATACTCATGTAAATCCTCTTTAGCTAAAATCAACTCGTCCAAGCAACCCCGAAGCTATAATGGAAAGATTTTATAGGACTCTTCTCGCAGCCTAAGCATTTATCACCGTATTCTTAAAGTCATCTAATGTGTCATATTGTTTCCCACCTTCCTAAACATTCCGGGCGAGTATACCGTATTAATTTCCATCGAGATTAAAGTCCGGCGAGCACGTTAGCCTAGTGATAGGCGGGATAATATGTAGCCGAAGAAAGGTTTTCTTTAGGTATAAGGTGTTATATCTTGCGCCATCCTGCATGAAAATGCCATTTCCTTGACCCGATAAATTTAAAATAGGAAATAAGCATCATAGCAAGTATCCCTGATGCTGCTCAATTGAATTATGTTTTGTAGTTTTGAAGGCTAATGGGGACTTTGATGTTAGCTAAAGGCACCCCGAATCCTGAAGTGTCTTTCTCAGGTATTATGCTATGAAAAAACATAGCCAATCATTTACCAAATCGTGAGAATATGAAGAAAAACCATCGGGTCTATCTTTACCAGCTAATATTTTTTCGTGTATCATGTTGAGAAATGTCCTTCTTTGCCCAGGTGAGCCTTATCCCCCAATGTGTTATTCTCAAGGAGGCTTCTGCTGATATTTTCTAAATGTTGTCTGGTGAGTTTAAAAAGTTGCATAGAGTGTTTGGAATAGTGTTGGGGTTAAAATAGTGCTATAAGTTGTGCAAAATTTTGTTGCTAATTTGTCGTAAAACTAATCATTGGACAATTGGAGAAAGTTTTGGTTTTGCACCTAGTTTCTTATTTGGGATACTATATTTTTGAATTTTTCAAATATTTTCNATTGGAGAAAGTTTTGGTTTTGCACCTAGTTTCTTATTTGGGATACTATATTTTTGAATTTTTCAAATATTTTCCAGATACACCATTTAAATCTTGCAATTTCTTCCCTTATTTGCTTTTTAGAATGACCATTTTTGGTCAAATTTTTAATCTTACCATTTTCAGAATTCGACAGTGACTTCCGTTTGCTGATTCTCAATTTCTAGTTCATAATATACACTTGAACTCATGCAAATATTCACTGGCAAACCCAGCAACATATGCTTGTTATGTGTCATAGATTGCAAAAATTATTCGGGGAACTAGCTAAAACCAATGGTGAAAGTAAACTCGAGTAATAATTTTTCCAACTTTCTTCAAGCTAATAAATAAATAACTCGACGTAACTCTGCTCCCTTTCAGCTCATCTTCCTGAAATTTAGCGTGAACATTTTTAGTCACAACAAGCATATTTGTTAAATTTTTCATACAGTTTGGGTCAGAAATAAACAAATTATGTAGACAAATCCTACCTTGAGTAAAATATTTTCCCGCACTGTATATAAATTTACAAATGTGTAATTTTGATTGTTTAACTTTATTACACNTTTGAGTAAAATATTTTCCCGCACTGTATATAAATTTACAAATGTGTAATTTTGATTGTTTAACTTTATTACACCAATATTATGATTTGTTGCTATAGTCATGTACCGGATTTTCCAAAAATTTCTTAAAATTACCCCGATTAACCTTTCATGCGGTCAACGTTAAGAACTTTATAACGAATTTCAACTCAACCCAGTTTATACCGTCCGAATCAAAACAAAAAGATAGAAAATTCAAACTTATTGAAATTTGTAACTAACCAAAATACCGACATTGGAGAACCAAATCTCTTTAAGGAATACAAAATGAATTATAATTTAGAACAAGTAAAATGTAACAAATTTACTAGCAGAGATGAATACAAAATAATAAGGTAAAAAAAATCACTCAGGAGTTTCCTAACTTTAGAAAATAACCCGAGAGGAACATAATCAAATATTATTCCAAGTTGTGTGTAGAGAATGAGTTGAGAAGTTAGTGATTTCACTCTGGTGAAAGTAAAATGTATAAAATAAAATTAAAAACCAAAAATGAAAGGTTTTTCTCCTAGTGAAAAGTGAGAAGGAATGAAATTACATTTCCTGTGAGATGAATCTTTCCCTCTAGGGAAAAACTCATAATCAACGAGTCTAGGAAAATTATGAGGGCAAAAACCCAAACTCAACTGTGGTTGGTCTTTTGTAATTTTCATCCACTGATGAGCTGATATACCAAATAGGAACTAATCTTGAAATCTCTAGAAACTGGGTATAAAATGTCTAATGATAATAGGACTAAGAATTAGGATTTTGTTATCAAAGAGATGAGAATTTGTATTGTTTAAACTCAAGTGAAAATATTTGAAAAGGAAGGGAGAAAGAAGAGAAAGTTAGTTTGAAAATTATAAAATAAAGAAGAGATGATGATGAAATGATTATGATAACGATTATGATTACTTTGGTTTTTTTTTTNAAAATTATAAAATAAAGAAGAGATGATGATGAAATGATTATGATAACGATTATGATTACTTTGGTTTTTTTTTTCCTTTTAAAAACTCTATTCAATAGTGTTTGAGGTTTTTTTTATGAATCTGACTGGCTTTATTTTTATCCAACTGGGCGAGAACAACATGGAGAAAGTCTTTGAAAATATTCCCTTTCACTTCCAAATCTCAAGGGATTCAAACTTTCTCTCATTGTTGAAGANAAAATTATAAAATAAAGAAGAGATGATGATGAAATGATTATGATAACGATTATGATTACTTTGGTTTTTTTTTTTCCTTTTAAAAACTCTATTCAATAGTGTTTGAGGTTTTTTTTTATGAATCTGACTGGCTTTATTTTCATCCAACTGGGCGAGAACAACATAGAGAAAGTCTTTGAAAATATTCCCTTTCACTTCCAAATCTCAAGGGATTCAAACTTTCTCTCATTGTTGAAGAATTCAAACAAACCTATGGTTTAAGTCTTTAGCGGGTTTCCTACTACCTCTAGTCTGTTCAAATGGAAATTATATATGACGACAATGAGTTGTAAGATTTCCTTCTTTTATGTNAATTCAAACAAACCTATGGTTTAAGTCTTTAGCGGGTTTCCTACTACCTCTAGTCTGTTCAAATGGAAATTATATATGACGACAATGAGTTGTAAGATTTCCTTCTTTTATGTAATGTTTGTAGATTATTTTGATCAAAAGAAGAAAAAAAATTTTTTTTTTCTTTTCAAAAGTGAAAGTAGTGGCTGTAGTACTACATATTATAATAACTGTGGAGAAAAAAAATTTTTTTTTTCTATTGAAACTCCCCTGGTGTTTCACTAGTCTCGTTTGGTTGAAATTATGCAGCANGAAAAAAAATTTTTTTTTTCTATTGAAACTCCCCTGGTGTTTCACTAGTCTCGTTTGGTTGAAATTATGCAGCAGAAAGAGCATGGTGGTGAGTCATAGGCGGAATTCTGATGAGGGATTACTCATATTGGATGAAATATGAACTTTTTTTTTATATATCAAAATGTAATATTACGGAAAGAAAATCTCACAAAGATCATATCAATTTCAACAGACTACTATCAAAATCTTTGAATACGGGAGCTTTATTGAGCATTGATTTTTCTTCTTTAGAAATAAAAAAAAAAAAATTTTTTTTCAAAGAAAGTAATTGAGTCTGTCCATGTCTAGGGAATTTTTCCATCTCCCCTCATGCATGTCAAATTCAATAGGGTTTGGACCATGAAAATGTTTGGTGAGAGGTTGATGAAATATCTTTTGACACTACGACTTTATTGGATTTTAGACAGGAAACATGAGAATTTTTTAAAAAAAAAAAAAAAAAAAAAATTTTTTTTTGTTATCAGATTTTTTCACCTTTGATTTCACCTATCGGCCTTCTGTGATTGGAGGAGAAAACCTCGCTTTCTCTCATACTCTAAGAAACTGAAAAACTTTGGTGATTTTCTATAGAATACAAAAGAAATACTCAATTCTGTGTCTTTCACTTTGAAAATTGAATTCGTAAGTCTTTCTCTCTGTCTGGTAGAGTTATTTTCTATTTTTCAATAAAATTATACGCTTTCACCGTCTCTTGTTAGAATAAATCTAATTTAATTGACAGAATAGACAGTCTTCAAAAAATTCAGTTTACCATGCTAACAATATTCGACTTTTTCTGAAATTTTTTTGAAAATGTTAAAAAATATTTATTTTTAGGTAAAAAAAAATTTTTTTTTAGGTAAAAAAAAAGAGAGAGAGAAAGGTAATAAAAGCAATTTTGAATAAAAAAATATGAACTTTTTCTAAAAAAAAAAGTGAAAGTGAGAAGAAATCTATTGTGTAATGAACTCATTCTTATGCAGACAAGAAAAGTTGAATTCATTCTCACTTTACATAGAAATGTCATTGTAAGTTTTTTTGAACTTTTATTGGATTGTGTTGGTGAAAGTGGGTCCTTTCTTATATGATCTTTCACACTTTCCCTTGAATCAACTAAGTCCAATTTTCCTTCCAATAGACTTCTGACACTTCAAGTTTTTTTTTTTTCTATTACGATTTGAGAGTGTAGCGATAAAAGTAAAACTCTATTCAAAAACCAATTTAAACGAGGTCACCTCTCGCTTTTTCACTTTGGAGAAAGTTAGAGATCTCTGGAGTTACATTAGAACGGAAATTGAAATTATTTGAATCCAAATTGTATTCAGGAAACCAGAGAGTGTTAACTCAGTACTTATTGAATTGGATCGATTTGGAATATAAAAAAAAAACGACGAAGCGAAGATGTGAGAATTAAATCAAAACAACATTTTCTATAAAAAAAAANTTGGAATATAAAAAAAAAACGACGAAGCGAAGATGTGAGAATTAAATCAAAACAACATTTTCTATAAAAAAAAAACCGTCTGGTTGAAGTGTGTGGAGGCATAATCGAAAATGGAGTAGAGAAAGTGAAAGTGACGGTGNTTGGAATATAAAAAAAAAACGACGAAGCGAAGATGTGAGAATTAAATCAAAACAACATTTTCTATAAAAAAAAACCGTCTGGTTGAAGTGTGTGGAGGCATAATCGAAAATGGAGTAGAGAAAGAGAAAGTGACGGTGNTAAAAAAAAACCGTCTGGTTGAAGTGTGTGGAGGCATAATCGAAAATGGAGTAGAGAAAGAGAAAGTGACGGTGAAAGTTTTGAAATCCATGTGAACTCTACATCATTTACTAAAAATAACATAGAATTCCTTTTAGCTCTACTGAACAATCAATCAACTTCCTAAATACAAATTTAGAATTTGTGGAAATGAGGTTGGTTCATATGTCTGTTGTTTTGAATTTAATTAAATCAGAGAAATAAATACATTATAGTAGTAGGAAACCACAAGATCGGATTNAGAAATAAATACATTATAGTAGTAGGAAACCACAAGATCGGATTTCCTAACAAACTCAAATGTCCAAAAAAACAAACCAAAAATCACTCCAGTTTCGTTCATTTCCTTAAAAAAAAACACTATTAGCAAATTTATCCTGAAATTTTCGTGTGTTTCCTAAATAATTTTTGTATAAAATAAGTCTCAAAATTTTTTTTTACATACAAGACTCACAAAATTTTTAGATCTCTGGTTTTACAAAGTTTTTTTTTTTATTTCAAACCTGACAAACTAAAACCATTCTACATCCTCACTTCTAATGTCCACTTACAAAAGATTGAATTTAGCTCACTGAATTTCATTTCCATTGAACACTACCACGCCTNTTCCTAACAAACTCAAATGTCCAAAAAAACAAACCAAAAATCACTCCAGTTTCGTTCATTTCCTTAAAAAAAAAAACACTATTAGCAAATTTCTCCTGAAATTTTCGTGTGTTTCATATTAATAAATAATTTTTGTATAAAATAAGTCTCAAAAATTTTTTTTACAAGACTCACAAAATTTTTAGATCTCTGGTTTTACAAATTTTTTTTTTATTTCAAACCTGACAAACTAAAACCATTCTACATCCTCACTTCTAATTAGGGATTGCAATTGAAGACCGTCCCCGATCAGGGAATCGGGGATTTCGGGGAAATAGATTCCCTGGAAACGCCGGGGATCCCCGATCGGGGAAAATAACATCAACATAATAGAATTAAGTTGTGTTTGTTCTTTTTGTTATTTGTTTAAAAAATTTTTTTCATAATTATTATTTTTTTTTCACAAAAGTTTGTTAGTTTGTTGTGAATGGTGAAATGCAAAAAAACAAAATCGGAGGACCGACGGGGAAAACGGGTATTTCCCCATCCCCGTTGTCGGGGCAATTTCCCCGCCAATTGCAATCCCTACTTCTAATGTCCACTTACAAAAGATTGAATTTAGCTCACTGAATTTCATTTCCATTGAACACTACCACGCCTTTTGTGTTATAATCAGGTGGATGTAGTGTGCGCTAACTTCTATATTTGAATTAGAATTTAAATTATGCGCAGGTTGAATTAGTAATTCAAATTTAAAGAGAAAGTNTTTTGTGTTATAATCAGGAGGATGTAGTGTGCGCTAACTTCTATATTTGAATTAGAATTTAAATTATGCGCAGGTTGAATTAGTAATTCAAATTTAAAGAGAAAGTGAAAGTGTCTTTCATCAAAAGATCTAAAAAGCTTTTTTTCTTTCTTTTGTAGTACATTTGTCACATTGTCAACCATATCTTACTGCCATTCTCTATAATTTTATTGAAGTTTAATTAAATTTAACAAGAGAGAGAGAGTAAGTGGCCGAAAGCTGACTGATGATGAAAGTCAAAAGAGCTTGCATAAATTAGAATTAACTTAACACTTATTACTCCAACATATGTGACTGAATCCTTCCGCCAGTTGGATCGTAAGTGATTGGATCGTGTTTAATATTTTCCTCGTTAGCGCCTCCTCCATATTTTCCATACTTATTTTGAATGATTTTGTGACTCATTTTTAATATGTAGACTTTCTCTTCTATTCCATGTGTTGTCAAATCCATAGGGACTAAAACTCTCGAGTCTAAATTTAAAGCATGGAGATTCGAACAGGCGTTGTATTTGGCAGACATGACAGGGACCGTCCTTGACAAGGATAATAGGAACTACTAAGCCTTAGAACCAAAAAAAAAAAACCATCGACAAAGTTGGTCGAAAGTTTTTAGAAAGACTTTCTCTTCCTCTCAATCTTAACTCAACGAGAATTTGAACATAAAGAGAAAGTAGTAGCTAATGTCATTTTGTCCATTTCTTTTGATTCTCTCTTTACAGAATTTAAAGGATCAAATCTTGTCAACTAATGTGTGGTTGGAACATGTAAGAGAATCTAGAAATACTTCTTAGACTACCAATCAATGAGTTTTACTTTCAATTGAATGTAAAAAGTTATTTATTTTCTATTTTAGGAATGGGAAGATCACAAGTTTCGATGGGATCCCCATGAGTATGGAGGCGTAACTGAGTTATATGTACCGTCCGAAAATATTTGGCTTCCCGACATTGTACTTTACAACAAGTAAGTATAATTTACATTACTAATTTAAAAAAAAATTATTATTTTCTCTCATAAATGATAAATTTTTGTTAGAAATAGCAACTTTTCTCATAATAACTTTTAGTTTACACTTGCGTGAAGAGAATTGTTATAAATATACAGCTATGGCCTAGTTATTTTGGGCCGTCTTTCTCCAAATTTTACCAAAATCGGTTCAGGGCATTAGATACACAATTAAGACAAAAAATGAAAGTGAAGTTAGCTGACACATTTTAACAATTAATTTTGCTGGCGGGCCTAATTTTTAATAATT
Organism: Holacanthella duospinosa; assembly: GCA_002738285.1. Taxonomy (NCBI): domain Eukaryota; kingdom Metazoa; phylum Arthropoda; class Collembola; order Poduromorpha; family Neanuridae; genus Holacanthella; species Holacanthella duospinosa. Next base: position 144,789 of record NIPM01000248.1, on the reverse strand, counting down.
TATTAATAATTATTATTAATAAATATATTTATATAGTTATTATATAATATTTATTATATTATTAATATATATTATATAAGTTTATATATATTTATAACATTTTTATATTATAAGTATATTATTATTATAAATAAATAAAATTAATAATAATTATTAAAATAATTTTTTATTTCAATTTTTCTTGTTGTTCTTCAACCATAAGCCAACTTCACTCCCTCCAACTTTTGAATTTCGTGTTATATGATTTCTCAAATCTTTTTTTTTTTGTTTGGAAAAGAAAAACGACTTTATACGGCCCGGAATAAGTTGGCCATAGCTGTATTTGACACTACTTTTACTCAGAAATATTATTATAAGGATATTTTGAATTAATATATTTTATTTACATCTAAACTTCATCTTGCTTCTATTAACCTCTATTTCTCAAATAAAAAGTGACAAAATATCACACATAGAACAAAAAAAAAAAAAAAAAAAATTTTTTAAATAAATCTTACATCTTTTTTTTTTTAATTTTATTAGCGCTGATGGTGAGTACGTTGTGACGACTATGACAAAAGCAGTTTTAAATAGTGATGGGAAAGTACGATGGGATCCACCAGCAGTTTTCAAATCTTCCTGTGAAATTGACGTCCGGTATTTTCCGTATGATATGCAAACATGCTTCATGAAANGGATCCACCAGCAGTTTTCAAATCTTCCTGTGAAATTGACGTCCGGTATTTTCCGTATGATATGCAAACATGCTTCATGAAATTTGGATCTTGGACTTATGATGGTTTCCAGGTGAGTTAAAACCTATAATTTGCATAACTTTATTAAAAAAAAATTTTTTTTAATCAAAATAAAAAAAAAAAATTTATATCAAAAAAAATCAAAAAATGTATTCCCAAATGAGAATAGTTTGTGAATTAGAGAGGATGGGTTTGGTTTGAGTGGTTACTCTGTCGAAGAGTGTTGGTTTGAGTTTGTTAAATATTGAGTTAGCTGAGAAAGAGTAGAGTTAAGAGAGTGAAAACATGTATGGGACAGAGTAAGAAAAGGCAAGGAAATAATTCAGTGGTTAATAGGTTGGAAATGGTCTTTCTCTCCTGTCAGACTGACTTTCTCCATTTATTCATAGTGAAGGGAAAGGGTCCTAATGCACTAAGGCCTCTACACAATGAAACGAATGTCTTTTTCGACCTGGGTACTTACTATGCCCGTACACACCGTCTCAGATACTACTCTCGTCAGTCTAATGTAATAACGAACAAACTTCTTTCCGTATAACTCAGGCTCAAGTCAAACCCAACTTTCGTAATAAAACTTGAATACAAGTTTTTTTTTAGAAGGATACTTATAGATATAGAAAGTTGGAGTTACTCTATATACTTTAGTAGCTATATAACTANGTTTTTTTTTAGAAGGATACTTATAGATATAGAAAGTTGGAGTTACTCTATATACTTTAGTAGCTATATAACTAGTTAGAAATAAATGAAAAGAAAGTAATGTGACTTTATTCCCTTTCTACTACTTGCTATGTATGTACTACTTAACTACAAGAAAAGGCAACAGCTAAGTTAGTAGACTTAAGCCAATTTACTCATTATATGGTTCTAGAGTATAGAAACCGGAAATTGAGGACAACAAATCTTTATTTTCTATCAAACAAACTCTATCCTATAATGTTTTCTTTGCCAAAATTTTGTTTAGGCAAAAACTTTCCCTTCATTAATAATTTTCTGATAGTTAGAGTCAAGGAGGTAAGGACAAGAAGTGAAAGTTTTCCTTAAGTTGGACTTTATGTTTTCTCAATTATGAGTCCCTCTGGTATTCTTCTGCGTCTCTTGAAGACAGAAGAGGGTTTGTCTTTTGTCATCACATCATCTTTTTATTCATATAGAATTAAAGTAGAACTCCTAAACTGAATAAAATTTATTGCTCAGAGAGAAACTAGGGAATTAAATATTAAATTTTCACATAGAAAGTTTAGAAAAACTATCAAAAGGATTAAAAGTAAATCTAAAAGATGTAAATTTATTATTATTATATATGTTATTTATTATTATTGTTATTAAATAAGTCATTAATTTATATATTATAGTGAGCCCAAACAAAACCTTTCTAATAACAAAATTATAATTGCCTAGAACACTAAAAATAAACAAATTTTGTGAGGCTTTAAGAGGTGACTTGTTACTAAAATTTTTTTCAATATGAAATTAAGTAAATTTTTAAATGCTTACAACAAATGTTAAAAGTTACGTCATCTTAGTTGGTTCTATGAAAATACGGCGCAGGAAATTAGGGTGCACGAAAATACGGTGCGGAAAATACGGTGCCGAAGATACGGCACCGAAAATACGGTGCCGAAATTACGGCACCGAAATTACGGCGCGTGAAAAATACGGCGCCTGGAAAATACGGTGCCTGGAAAATACGGCGCCTGGAAAATACGGCGCATGGAAAATACGGCACCTAGAAAATACGGNGAAAATACGGTGCCTGGAAAATACGGCGCCTGGAAAATACGGCGCATGGAAAATACGGCACCTAGAAAATACGGTGCTTGAAAAATACGGCAACTGAAAAATACGATACATGAAAAATAAGGCACCCAATTTATGACTTTCAAAATTAGATGCGTGATAAACGTGTCTATGACAATACAATTTATTGTACTATTCCTTATTTGATTCAATCTAAAAACATATACGTCTATGAGTAATAAAACAACTGCACCGACGTATGCGTTTAAAAACTTATATGATAAAATGTCTGAACATATGAGGACACTTAATATTACAAATGCGGTGCTATGTTCAGGTTCTCTTTACACTTACACCCTTTCCAATTGAGTAGTGCACTGAAAACCCGGACTGGGAACACGAGAATGATTATTTATTATTATTTAATATGTACCGCACCAATAGATGAGCTCACTACTCTGACTTTCCTTTAGTCACATGACCAGTGGTCGACTGTTTTCCTGAAACCTCTACAAACAATCGACTANATTGTACTATTCCTTATTTGATTCAATCTAAAAACATATACGTCTATGAGTAATAAAACAATTGCACCGACGTATGCGTTTAAAAACTTATATGATAAAATGTCTGAACATATGAGGACACTTAATATTACAAATGCGGTGCTATGTTCAGGCTCTCTTTACACTTACACCCTTTCCAATTGAGTAGTGCACTGAAAACCCGGACTGGGAACACGAGAATGATTATTTATTATTATTTAATATGTACCGCACCAATAGATGAGCTCACTACTCTGACTTTCCTTTAGTCACATGACCAGTGGTCGACTGTTTTCCTGAAACCTCTACAAACAATCGACTAAATAAATACAGGAAATAAATATACTACGACTAAAGATTATCAACTTTGTGTTAGTGCCTTCAGGTAATGTTTTTTTGACGCTTGTCTACAATCCATCTGCTTGTATATATTGCTTATTATGACGTTGTCCTATTCTATTTTATAAACTATATTTAGATGTTTGGCATTNTTCCTGAAACCTCTACAAACAATCGACTACACTCGGCTGTGAGGATAGGAAATAAATATACTACGACTAAAGAATATCAACTTTGTGTTAGTGCCTTCAGGTAATGTTTTTTTGACGCTTGTCTACAATCCATCTGCTTGTATATATTGCTTATTATGACGTTGTCCTATTCTATTTTATAAACTATATTTAGATGTTTGGCATTATCTATTTATTAAGGTAATTAATACAGCCTAAAAAATTTTTAACAAGTTTCCGCTTTGTTCAAATTTCTTTTTTCATAATTTCAGGCCCGTATTTTCCACGTGCCGTATTTTTCATGCGCCGTATTTTCCACGCGCCGTATTTTCCATGCGCCGTATTTTCCAGGCGCCGTAATTTCGGCACCGTATTTTCGGCACTGTAATTTCGGTGCCATATTTTCGTGCGCCATATCTTCGGGGAACCCTCTTAGTTAGTGCTTTGTTTCTTTAAGAAGAATAAGAAAAAATATATTAATGTAATATAATAAATATACAGTTGACGATCCCTTCAGGCTTATCGTTCCCTGAATGTAGAATAATTTAGAAAATCTAAACACTGAGTATCGATCAAATTAAACTTATAAAAGTAGATAAATTTAAAAGAAAGATAAGGAGCTCAATGACCTAAGCAAATTGAATTACTTTCTAGAATTTCGCAAAATTCAAATAGAATAAGATCGGTTTTTCCATCTGAATTTACGCCTATGGTTAGTTATAAGTATATAATAGTAAGTTAGAAAATTTCAACGATGAAAATTTTATTTCACCCTGGTGAAATAAAATTTTGATTTGAAATTGTTATTCAACGATTTCTCCACGAAGTTCAGGTCGACCTATTTCATTCCACTACTTTGTGCTGAAATTTTCATTGCACAAGGAGTTGACCGTGGAATGATAAAGTGAGGCGGTTGGATTGAACCAAAAGGGGCGTATTGTTTTCTGCTCATAAAAACGCAATGATCTAATTAAGGAGTTAGAGAATTTGGCAGGTACGTTCTTATGACCGGTAAGAATCGAGCTCCCTTTGGTTCAATCTAACAGAGTGAGGCCGTATCCAAATCGTCCTCCTTTAGACAATATGATTTCTCTCTGTTCACTGTTGCTGTCGCATGTGAAGGCAATTGAGAAACCTGTCGGTGAAAGCAGAATCCCTTTGTCGCTGTCATCAGAGGTTAATCCTATTCCAGTTTGAGTTACACGAGGAGTTGATTTAGTCCTATAAAATAATAATAAAAGGACAACTGTAATTTTCTTTTGTCATCTCACTTGACTTTTATACAAAAATGTTCCATCTAACCCAAGGCTGAACTGATGAATCCACTATTGATTCTCGACTAAAAGTGAGTCATATGATAGTCATAATCAAATCTCAATATTTTTGTTCGACTATGATTAGTCTCATTATACTAACCAAAAGTACTATTGAATAATTAAAAAAATTTAGTAACAAGATTTGTCTGTCATACATGAGTGTAGGCGAGACATTTGGTTCATTTTGACAAACCGTTGGGTGAATCGTGTCACCACTACTCCTACTCGTCACCGTTTCAGTCAAATGAAATTCTAAAACCAAAATGAATNAATTTAGTAACAAGATTTGTCTGTCATACATGAGTGTAGGCGAGACATTTGGTTCATTTTGACAAACCTTTGGGTGAATCGTGTCACCACTACTCCTACTCGTCACCGTTTCAGTCAAATGAAATTCTAAAACCAAAATGAATTTAAAACTTAAATTAATTTGTCCGAGAAAAAATAGAGATCAAAAGAAAGACCTTGGAGACACTACTACCTTCTAAAATCCTTGAACAACTCTCCCAAATACTCAATCCACCTTTCCAATCTCCTCCAGCATAGACTTTCATCTCAGACTTTATACTGTGGAAAGTCTTCACGAACAATAGAGAATAACTGGAATAAGAATATGACTATATAATTTCTCAATATTGGAACCGGAAGTTCTTGGCCACCACTTATGAGCTAAGGTCGAATAGTCAAGCTAATTTGCAAATATTTGAAAATTTTTGAAAGTTTTTTATAATAAATTAACCCCGCTTCTTTGAATACTTCTAATATAAATTTACTATAGAAACGAAATTCCCCCGTGGAAAGAATTGTATCTATTTCACGCATGATCTCTGTCGAAAAGAATTATATTTTAATTCTGGGGAAATTTTCATCGAGCGTTCACTCGTGGACAAACGTAATAGGTCTAAAGCGGAGATGTGAAAAGTTGGGTGAACTCAACTTTATCTTTTCGACGAGTCGATGCCAAGGTGGAAAACTCAGAGGTGTAAAGTGGGCATGCCAAAAGTCGAGTGGAATAAACTTTTTTCATTTCACAAGCCGATTCCACTGTGGAAAGACGAGGTCTGTACTTATGCATAAGAAAGAAGTTGTTTTAGATATACAACGTGAACTATAATGTGGTTATGCTATTTGAAACTGAATAACATTTGTCAGGAGGGACCGATTTTTGTTATCCATGTCAAATCATGNTATGCATAAGAAAGAAGTTGTTTTAGATATACAACGTGAACTAAAATGTGGTTATGCTATTTGAAACTGAATAACATTTGTCAGGAGGGACCGATTTTTGTTATCCATGTCAAATCANTAATGTGGTTATGCTATTTGAAACTGAATAACATTTGTCAGGAGGGACCGATTTTTGTTATCCATGTCAAATCATGACTTCGAGAATAGGCATTAGGAGGAATATCCTATATTGTTGTGGTTAATGATTACTAAGGTCAAATTGAAGTTAAAGATGCGAGTCTTTTGTTGGTTGGAGGTTGGCTCGGGTGGTTTTACTTTTAGTATTTCATAGCAACAGGAATTTCAAAGTTGGTTAGCTTAAGTTGCTATGGAATTTTTAGTAAAAAGTAAAATATACCTCCCATGCCAAACTAATGGTAAAAATGTTCTTTGACATTTAATTTCAATTATGACTTTAGTAATCATTAGTAAATCATTAGTGTAATCATTTTAGTAAACTAGTATATTTATTCTAATGCCTAACCTCAAAGTCAACCCATAGATAACAAAGATCGGTCACTCCTTTTAAAAGTTATTCAGTTTTAAATAGCGTAACCACATTACTGTTCACGCTGTATATATTTGACTTGGGAGGTTTCACTGAGGCTCTCTGTACATAAATTTATATCCTAGCATAAGCAAAAAGTGAGATTTTTTTAATGCAAAAGAAAATTTNTGAGGCTCTCTGTACATAAATTTATATCCTAGCATAAGCAAAAAGTGAGATTTTTTTAATGCAAAAGAAAATTTAAAAAACTGCAAAATTAATAGAAATTTTTTAACCTCAAAATTCCTTAAGGTAACATTTTCCTAATCATTATCTTGTAGTAAGTAGCCGAATTTTGTGCGTAATTACAAAAATTCTATGAGAAAATTAAACTCGTTCGTTGAAGTCAACATTGGGTAACGTTGTATATTATTTTTCAACACAATTTTAGTGAACTCCCAGAAAATCTCGCTTACTTAATAAAAGAAAGGGNTGAGGCTCTCTGTACATAAATTTATATCCTAGCATAAGCAAAAAGTGAGATTTTTTTAATGCAAAAGAAAATTTTAAAAACTGCAAAATTAATAGAAATTTTTTAACCTCAAAATTCCTTAAGGTAACATTTTTCTAACCATTATCTTGTAGTAAGTAGCCGAATTTTGTGCGTAATTACAAAAATTCTATGAGAAAATTAAACTCGTTCGTTGAAGTCAACATTGGGTACGTTGTATATTATTTTTCAACACAATTTTAGTGAACTCCCAGAAAATCTCGCTTACTTAATAAAAGAAAGGGGATAGGATATTAGGTTAGGTGCTTAACCTAACCAATCGAATAACTTTCAGAATCAGGTTTTTATTCAGATTGAGAGTATTTTATCGTATGATTTGACTCCCTTCAGTTCGCGTCCTTGGGGTGTATTGTGTATATTCTCAGGAATGGTTGAAGTATGTTTTCTCTTTCAGCTACAAATTTATTCTTCGCATTTCTATTTTTTAACGAACTAAACACGCTTCAAGATTTTTGAAATATTTTTTTCTCAAAGGTTCTCTTAAAGGTATGCTAATTATTCTGAATAAAATTCGCTGATTAAATTTACAAGCATGATACATCAACAACTTTCAAAATGTGCTTTAACGTAATTTAGAGCAAATTTGATACATCAAAAACCTCAAAAAAAAAAGTATAAATTCAAACTATTGTATTTTTCTAAAAAAAAAATGCAAAAATAAACGGCGTCATTTATAATGATTCGTGATCCTGTCTATGCGGTAAACTACCAGGAGTGAAAAGCAAAACTGCAAAAAGTTTATTTTGGNGTAAACTACCAGGAGTGAAAAGCAAAACTGCAAAAAGTTTATTTTGGTTGGCCTCCTTCATAACTCATCATCACCTAGTCCTGCAAGCTTACATACAGGGTGAATAATCAATTTTAGTATCCTAGAAAGCAAGGTCTCACATTACGTCATTTTCCCATGCCATTGCGAGGGATCATTTACATGAAAATTGAGTCTGCTATGGCATAATGTTAGAAGAAATAAGTAAAAGCTACGATTGGGCGGGATTTAAATTTAAATAAGAAATGAGTAATGCAAAAGATTGGAGCAAAGAAAGGGGTCGTCAGGTCCTCTGTTAAGTGAGGTGGAATAAATCCGCAAGGGTGACTCCGCGTTCACCAATGTGGCTTTTTCTCTTAATTCACCACACCTCTCAGCATCAAAGAATGGCTCATCGTCATCAAAATAACTGTTTTCATTAGACATGCCACAATCTAAATCTCGTTATAACAAGCACTGGATATAATAAAAGCACACTTTAACAACATAAAATTGTCTCTTGTTCCTTATTATGGAGTTTATAACGTTAAACTTGTCGATTATAACAACAATCTCGCTATAACAACGTCATTTTTACCGAAATTGTTTAGATTTCTGTCTTAAATAACAACNGATTATAACAACAATCTCGCTATAACAACGTCATTTTTACCGAAATTGTTTAGATTTCTGTCTTAAATAACAACAAATAGCTTAGAATTTAGTAATTTAGTACGCCTTTAACGGCGTACTTTTAAAGATCTAAAGATTTCTTTGAAATCCGTAAAAAAGTAAAACTAGCGTTGTGCTAAACAATCTTTCATGCAAATCATGATCTNGATTATAACAACAATCTCGCTATAACAACGTCATTTTTACCGAAATTGTTTAGATTTCTGTCTTAAATAACAACGATAGCTTAGAATTTAGTAATTTAGTACGCCTTTAACGGCGTACTTTTAAAGATCTAAAGAAGATTTCTTTGAAATCCGTAAAAAAGTAAAACTAGCGTTGTGCTAAACAATCTTTCATGCAAATCATGATCTAAGGTTGGAACATTTTGTGAAAAAGAGCCGAAGAACCTAATAACGTCTAGCAAATCAAAACTTTTGTTCATTACACGGTTTCATATAATACATACTTTAACAATATAGTGTTGTTATTTTCGATAAAACAACAGCCCGTTATAACACCCAAATCTGACGATTACCATTTGTTATAACGAGCTTTGACTGTAAATAAAATAGCAATGAAGTAAAGTAGAGAAGCAAATAAAGGGGTCGGCAGGTTCTCTGTTGAGTGAGGTTGTGTAAATCCTCCAGGGGTCATCATCCCCATTCCTCGACTTTGTATTTTTTTTNGGTTCTCTGTTGAGTGAGGTTGTGTAAATCCTCCAGGGGTCATCATCCCCATTCCTCGACTTTGTATTTTTTTTTCTAATCAACTAAACACCTCTCACCACNCATTCCTCGACTTTGTATTTTTTTTCTAATCAACTAAACACTTCTCACCACTACAGAATTTCTAATCGTAAAAATACTTGTTTTGATTTGATATCCGCAAATATTGCAAGCAACAATACAGATCCGTAGGAGCTAAAATTTATTCCTCTATGTACGAAGGCACACCAAACAAAGAACTTTCACTTTTATGCAAAGAAACGGTGGAGAATATACTGAAATTACGAATATTTGGAGAAGACAAAAGTTAAAATGCTATAATGGTTTATAAAGGCGGGCCAACCTGTAACCCTTGAAATTACTAATTATTGTTCATAATATGTCTCTCAACTTGACAAGCTTACATGATTCAGACCGTTATTTTCACTTACAAAGATTTCCACGGTCCAATTTTCTCTAGTGAGGTCAAACAATTTTTTTTTCTTCTAGATTGACTTGAAACACATCAATCAAGAGCCTGGAGAGGAAAAAGTCCGAATTGGAATTNAAAGTTAAAATGCTATAATGGTTTATAAAGGCGGGCCAACCTGTAACCCTTGAAATTACTAATTATTGTTCATACTATGTCTCTCAACTTGACAAGCTTACATGATTCAGACCGTTATTTTCACTTACAAAGATTTCCACGGTCCAACTTTCTCTAGTGAGGTCAAACAATTTTTTTTTTCTTCTAGATTGACTTGAAACACATCAATCAAGAGCCTGGAGAGGAAAAAGTCCGAATTGGAATTGATCTACGAGAGTACTACCCATCTGTAGAATGGGACATTCTCTCTGTTCCTGCCGAACGTCATCAGAAATATTATCCTTGTTGCATAGAACCTTTTATTGGTATGTTTTCATTTCCCCCTCGCTTCCTATTGACGTCAAAACTAAAAAAGCTTTCCACTTGAAACTAATGAAATAAAAAGTTTATTTTTTTGTACAAAAGTAAGAGAGAACAGCTTAAACGGCAATGAAATATGTAAACAAAACCGTAGGAGAAAGTTTATCTTTTAGAGAAAGTTTTCATATCGGGAAGAGAAAGAGTTTAGAAAACTTTTATAAAGAAAAAGAAAAGAGAGTAAAATAGAAATTTGATTAAACCTCTTCGTTAGTTTTCATTTTAGTTTTTCTAAAATTAAATCCATGTGTCAATAATTCCATCAACTGGGTGATTTAAATTTTAGCCGTGGGATATGAGTTGAAGAAAGTCCCCATGGGTCTATTTTCATTTCTAAGTTCCACATAAATATTATACAGTTTGTTAAATTGTATAAAAACAAACCAACGTTTATCTTTCTCGACTATTAGACTACACACATTGGATGATGAAGAGATGTTGATACAGTGCTGGAAAATATTATAAAACAGGAAGGAATTACTTTTGGCCCTTGCTCTATGCTCAAGAAACTCCTTATTTTATACTTTATGTTAAATTTAAGACGCTAATAAGTAAAAAAAACATTTTCGGATCAAATGATGTTATTTTATGGAAAAACATGCAAAAGTAGTGAAAGACGGGAAAAATCAGGTCTCTAAGATGAAAAGATAAAAAGTTATGATTTATTGAAAATCAAGTGTTTTCGAACATACTTCTGAGACACTACAGTAAAGAATAACCGTCTCAGAATTACGTTCAAATTTGATTTTCAATGAATCATAACTTTTCACCCTTTGATTTTAGAAACTTGATTTTTACCGCTGTTACCCTACTTTTTAATGTTCTTTAATAAAAAAGCATCATATAACCAGAAAAGAATTTTTCTTAACAAATTTCAATGGACATAATAATAAATCAAAGTACTTTCTCCAGGAAAAGAGCTAAAGGAAAAGTAACTTTCTTTATATTTTATAATTCTGAGGAGGGGTGTTACTTATTAAATTTATTTTTGTAGATATATTTTTTAACATCACACTTCGTCGGAAGACACTCTTCTACACTGTGAACCTGATTGTGCCAACCGTAGGTATTTCATACTTGACAATCCTCGTCTTCTACCTCCCAGCGGACTCTGGTGAGAAGATTGTGCTCGTAATCTCTATAATATTGTCACAAACAATGTTTCTCCTCCTTGTATTGGAGTACATCCCGTCGACATCATTGGCAGTACCACTCCTAGGGAAGTACCTCATCTTCTCCATGTTCCTAGTCAGTCTCTCTGTCCTTGTCACAACCATTGTTCTCAACGTCCACTATAGAAAACCATCAACACACAAAATGGCTCCCTGGGTACGAAGAGTCTTCATCCAACTAATACCTAAGTTTCTCTTCATGAGAGTACCCGAGCATGTCTACAACTGCCCTTCTGTTGGTCCTTCTGCAGCTGAATCTGCAGGTACCAAAAACTTATACTACTATTACTAACTTTCTTTTTTTTTCTTTCAAAAACTTTCTCCTTCATTTCTCAAATTTTGTTCAAAGAGAGAGAGAGAGAGAAGAAGAAAACATTTCCTTGACTCCACTGGACTTTTTCCTTTAAGTAGTTTCTTATGTCCTACCTCTCCTAAAGTAAACACGGTTTAGAGGATTAGGGGATCATGATGGTGAAATTTCAAACGAGTTTCATTGATCACACTTTTCGTCAGAACCAGATGCGTCCATTCTCTATTTTACTCTCCCAACACGCAGACAAAACACTAAGACTCAAACTTTCTCCTAATTTTATTTTTTTTTCTTGACCACAAAACAAAAAGAGAAAGCAATGAAAATGAACTCAACTTTCAATAAAACGTTGGTTGATTAAAGTGTTACTTTTTTTTCTCCTTTCAATCTATGTTTTAGTATATAGTAACTTGAGGTTTAGAGGAGGTTATTTTAATATAACGTCACTTTGAGTGGGAACCATTACATATCATGTCATGAGTACCGTAGGGAGAAATTCCACTTAATACAAAATGTATAAGAATGTTTTTATACTTGGAGAGATATTTCTTGGCTCTAAAGAGTCACAGAGGGTCAGTTATAGTTGTATTTGTGGTATGGCATGTCACATGCAATCTACCAATAGCCTTCTGTCAACATCTATCTAAATTTGTAGAAAGCAATGAAGCGAACCAAAGGGGAAGAAGTCGACGATAGCCAAAGTTCTAAAAACATACAGAAACAATTTATATAAGAGTGAAAGTATTTTCAAAGAATACTTTTCTTTCGCTTCTTTTCTTTCTATTCACTACCAGCTTTCTGGTCCAATGGAGAAACTCTACTCAACCAAAAAGGAAGAAATATCAAGCTTAAACCAATTCATGGAACGAGAAAACGAACATGCTGAAAATACCCTTCGATTCATCCCTTATTTATGATTATAGATAATCCTATGTGTTTTTTTTTCTGTATAAACAGGCCTATTCACTTTTCATGAATTTCTACGGTACTTGTTGTTTGTGAAAGGTTATGTATGGTTTTTTAACAATCTTTTGTCGACTATGTCACTGTCACTGCATTTCGATTTGCGACACACGACAAATAACGCATTTCAATGTGCCTTATCCTAACTTTTTGTTTCTATAAAATAAACTTATAATATACATACAGGGTGAGTTGAAATGTGGTATAAGTATTTAGAAATCATAATTATACTCACATCGTTGTTACTGATGGTTGATTTTGGTAGTGTTTTTGGTGAACGATAACTAAGGTAAATCTCATGTCAAAGGTAAAATGAAGAACTTTACCATTAGGTTGAGATCAATATTGATTATTTTATATAAACTTTCTTTANATGTCAAAGGTAAAATGAAGAACTTTACCATTAGGTTGAGATCAATATTGATTATTTTATATAAACTTTCTTTAGTTATTGATTTCTATTAATCTTGTGTACTGTTGAATTAACTTCTATTTGCTAATCATGTTTAATTTGTTTTAAACTCTTTATAGCCCGGACAAGTCCAAGTAGTTCAAGAGAAGATGGATGTAATGGATTTCAAGGAGNATGTCAAAGGTAAAATGAAGAACTTTACCATTAGGTTGAGATCAATATTGATTATTTTATATAAACTTTCTTTAATTATTGATTTCTATTAATCTTGTATACTGTTGAATTAACTTCTATTTGCTAATCATGTTTAATCTGTTTTAAACTCTTTATAGCCCGGACAAGTCCAAGTAGTTCAAGAGAAGATGGATGTAATGGATTTCAAGGAGTCTCTCGTCTCAGTGGTCTAAGTCTACAAGGTTTCTCTGGTTTTCTGGAACAGGGAGCCCTCGAAGGATACGCAGACCCTGGAGCTTCGTCCACATCTTATGGACTTGGAGGACCTGAACTAGAGCAGCAGAAAACAAAAAAGTATCCCTTTGAACTGCAGAAAGCTATGCATAATGTTAAATTTATATCCACTCATATGCAACGACAAGATGAATTTGACTCGGTAAGTAAAGTTAAAGTAGTTTGGAGAAACCTTAGCAGAGCATATTGTAGCCTGAGAATCAAAAATCGGCATAAGAGGCTTCCAATTGGCTTCCGCTCAGCTTAGTCGAGACTTCCAATTTATTCCAAATATGGAGAAAAGAGATTTTCTTAAACATAATGAAATTGAAGGAAGCGATACAATTACATCAAATAAGTTTGAAATTGAATCTACAAAACTTCTTAAAAAATTTGTAAGCATGTTTTGAAAAATTATAACATCAGATTAACACAATTTAGCAATTTCGTTAACAGAATATATTGGAAGCTTAAAAATTGTGTACGGAATACACTAAAATTAAAAATAAGCTTAACCTAAGACAACGAACCAGAGGAAAATGAATAAATTAATTGGGTGTAAGCAGATTAAATTCGTGATGTGGAAAGGAGATTCAGAAAGCCAAAGCCTTGATTATATTTTAAAATACCTTCAAGGATGGAATTCAGTCGACCAACAGTTATATTATCTGGGGACTATGTTTACCACAATCAGAAGCTGCAGTGGATCTCGGCTATAGAGAATTTGTAGGGACCGGGAAATTCGGTCCATAACAGCCGACGTTCATTATAGCCGAATAATAGATAGATTCTCAATAGCCGAATAATGAACAAATATTAAATTTAATAATCCGACGTCTTTGACTTTCCTTGGTTCAATTATTTTCATTTCCTAAGTGTTCTCCATGACTCCGAGTTTAGCCGGAGTCGGAGTCACTGACTCCGACTCCAAGAAAATTTTGGAGTGGCTCCGGAGTCACTGACTCCGACTCCTTGAAAATAAGGAGTGACTCCGGAGTCGGAGCACTGACTCCGGAGTCGACTCCGGAGTCAAATTTCACATTTACTTAGATTTCGCAAATACATATTATGCACGTTCTTTTTGTGTGAAGGTGGGGAAGTTATCAAGGGAATTCCATTTAAAAAAATCAAAATTCATCTAAAAGTCGGCAAATTAAGGACAAAAGTCTCTTAAAAAAAGTAAATTAAGTTAGGAAGTTATCATGAGAGAGGTCAATGAATTGAAACTAATTCGTGAAAGACTTGCCGACATTTGTCCCGGCTCTTGTTTACGTATTAGTTTTAAAAAATAGTAAATAATTTCTAATTTTGAGTTGTCGGATTCTTTGTCGGCATGCCTCCATTATTTAAAATATTTAAATTTTTAAATGCTCCTAAAAGTAGGAGCAAAGCAACTATATATTGCAGCTACACTATATTAAGCAGCTGAGCTGTTAATTAAAGCGGCCCCTATATATAGCAGCAGAGCTGCAATATTTAGTGTATCATACCTTACTGACATACGTGTATTCTGTTTGTGATGTAATACTATATGAGTTCTGTGCATGACATTTTTTTGGAGCTGACTCCAATTGTGTGGAGTCGACTCCGGAGTCATTGACTCCGACTCCTTGTTTGCATATGCCTGCTCCGGAGTCATCGACTCCGACTCCATAGCAAACCACGGGTGACTCCGGAGTCGGAGTCAAGGAGTCGACTCCGACTCCGACTCCGGAGTCGGAGTCATGGAGAACACTATTTCCTAGAGTCTCTAGAGAAGAATAATGGCAAATTAAAATCTTGATAATTGCCTTATTTTGTTCGCTGTACAACGGAATAATAACAAAATGGTTGGTCCATTGATTCAAAACTTCAATTCTTTATTCATTCACAACTCAATTTATTAAATTTAAGGGTGTTCGGNCGACTCCGACTCCGGAGTCGGAGTCATGGAGAACACTATTTCCTAGAGTCTCTAGAGAAGAATAATGGCAAATTGAAATCTTGATAATTGCCTTATTTTGTTCGCTGTACAACGGAATAATAACAAAATCNCTTATTTTGTTCGCTGTACAACGGAATAATAACAAAATGGTTGGTCCATTGATTCAAAACTTCAATTCTTTATTCATTCACAACTCAATTTATTAAATTTAAGGGTGTTCGGGAAGTAGAGGCAGAACTTTGACAATGATATAATAATGTCGCCGGAAATGCAATGCGTCTTCCAAAAATAAGAAATAAAATCACAATCGGGTTTCCAACATAAAAATCAAGTCTTGATTGTGGTAACATGCTTAATAAAAACGTCTAGAAAAAATACTTAGTTATTTATTGCGGGGGCTTTTCACCACTATTAAAGGAAACAAAAGTTCAAAACTCAAAAATATAAAAAGGATTATTGAGTTCGCGATAGACTAATTGAAAGAAACATGGAATTAGTCAAATCTACTCAAAATACTGTTCTAAGATTAGAAAATTCTATTGACAGCAGTATCTGTGTAGAAATTTCCAAAATTTCTGGACATATCGTTCATTGAGTAAATCACACAATTGAATGACTGCTGCACACAACTCCAATTTTAAGATGTTTGTTTGGAAAATTTAAATATGCGAATTCCGCCGAGGGCTCAATGCTATTTGGTTCTAGAGTATGCACCAATTTTCAAGATATCATAGATGGGAAATTACAAACAAACGGAGAAAAAAGTCTTCGAAATGACTAAATTTTTTGGGATTGTTATATACCACAGAAATCTAGGATTTTTCAGTAAAATACGTGGTTGTAGCAGAATTGTTGCTATAGCTGATGTTATAATCGACAAGCTTAGCGTTATAAGCTCAATAAGAGCAAACAAGACCCAATATTTGTGTTATAATAGGTTTACTGCTATACCCAATTGTTTTATTCCGACCTTTGACTGTATTATCCATTTTTAAATTGCGTCCTCGTAGGGCTCTAAAGAATAATTAATTCTGAATACATTTTACCCTATTGAAAATTTTCTCAATTTGCTTTCATCGCTATCTTATGTCTCCATTTTTGAAGAAATCTTTTAGTTTTATTTATGTTTTAGCCACATATTTTGTTAGTAAAATTATTAAATTGTGCCAAACTGATTGATGTGTATTAAATTTTATCATATATAGTCATACCAATTAGATTCTGTTTAAAAATTTAACGAATTTGTCGATTTTTTTGTTGAATTACAATAATTAATCATGATCGTAACTCTAAAAAATTTCAATGTTTCTAACTTTTTAATAGATTTTGTCTATTTTTATTGTTAAATTGGAGTACTTGTCTTGAGCTGAGCGGAAGCCATTAAAGAAATTCACTCCAATGCCGACCTTTCGTACTCGACATTACATGTTCTCATAGCGTTTCTCTGAACTAGCTTCACTATAATTTGATTTATTATAATGAATTAAACCGAATGGATTAAAAATAAATACAGTTAACGCCATTTACGGACCACGTTAAGAACTTACTTTTACGTTATCAAAAATCAAAATAAAGCTTTAAGATGAATACAGTTGAATGGGTTTATTGAATTGTAACAAGAGGAAGATAACTAAATCAATTCCTGCTAACTTCAAGTTTAAAAAAAAATTCACTCACGTTCGATTTCGTTAAAAATTTCTTATTCCAGCTTTCTTCGATCAAACCATTTTTTTAACTTAATGATGAATGTGAGAGATATCAAAAAGAAAAACTCAAATTCCTCTTTTTAACTCTACTTAAACATTGTTGCAGATATAAATTGAAGTGAAATGATTGCCACATGAAGAATGAATTTAAGTGAATAATAAGTAATCCTTATGGTAATAAATGATTGAAATTCTCTTCTATTTCAATTTCTTTTCTTTCACTATACTTTCTCTTTTTTGTTCGTTTCCGCTACTGATCAAGAAAGTCAGACTCAAAGAAAGTCAGAGACAATCAAATAATGTTTGAAGAAAACGTATTCTCTTTATCTTAAGAACTTTTTCTTCTTTTTATGACGTTTTAACTGGGAAATTCAATACGACTCATATTCTGCGGAACTTGGTCATGGAGAAAAAGAAAGTGATCTTTCTTCTTTTCTAAAGGCCTCAGTTGACACAAGCAGTTCCATTGAAACTAATAAATCATCCTAAAGCAATTACACCATCAGTCAGGAAACTCATTTCAATTCCAATTACTTTTATTTTCACTTTCAACTCCTCTTAATTTTCTTATAGTCTAACTGTCTACAAAGTCCCAGAAGAGAGTTCTGAAATAGGTCCCAAAAGGGAGCCTTAAGCCGGATTTATACTTCACTTATTTCTAGTGTCCTCTTGAGCAAATGCAATAAGACTAATTTTATAAGATTTTTATGGTCTATTCTCTAGCAATTAATTTGAGTTCATTTGATCTCACTGCTACGGAGCTAAGAGTATGACTGGCTTTTAATCTTTATTTGTAATAAATATTTAAGGATTCTGTTGAGAATTAATTGAAAAGATTTGGATCTTAAACTATTTTACGACCCAGGCGTTCCAAATTAAAAAAAAATAGAAAAGAAGTAATAGGTATTCTAAAGACGATTAATGATTCATACAGCATGTTTACAAAAAACGGATACTAATGAAAGTTGTTTTCTCTTGAGACATTTGATGAACAGCGGTAAAAACAAAAAGGGGAGGGAATGAAGTTAGATGAGAAATTATTCAACAAAAATAGACTCACCCAGACACAAATACAAACTAATTAACTATAACTAATTATTCAAAGTAATAAATATCCAATCCAACGTTGNAATTATTCAACAAAAATAGACTCACCCAGACACAAATACAAACTAATTAACTATAACTAATTATTCAAAGTAATAAATATCCAATCCAACGTTGCTTCAATCCAGGCAACAACTGTGTCAAAGTTCAGATAAAACTATTGTCCTTGGTAAGCTAATGTTTGAGATAAGATCGGAAGATGTGATATATTTCGTTAATCTAAATGTCNAGTATGACTGGCTTTTAATCTTTATTTGTAATAAATATTTAAGGATTCTGTTGAGAATTAATTGAAAAGATTTGCATCTTAAACTATTTTACGACCCAGGCGTTCCAAATTAAAAAAAAATAGAAAACAAGTAATAGGTATTCTAAAGACGATTAATGATTCATACAGCATGTTTACAAAAAACGGATACTAATGAAAGTTGTTTTCTCTTAAGTCAAGTTGAGACATTTGATGAACAGCGGTAAAAACAAAAAGGGGAGGGAGTGAAGTTAGATGAGGAATTATTCAACAAAAATAGACTCACCCAGACACAAATACAAACTAATTAACTATAACTAATTATTCAAAGTAATAAATATCCAACCCAACGGTGCTTCAATCCAGGCAACAACTGTGTCAAAGGTCAGATACAACTATTGTCCTTGGTAAGCTAATGTTTGAGATAAGATCGGAAGATGTGATATATTTCGTTAATCTAAATGTCCACTTGCGCCACAAGGCACCGCCTGTGAACCCATTTCATAAATGGGCACTATTTCTAATTTTCACTTTGTTTTTGCTATTTTTTAAAATGCTTTGATNTATAGTTTACTTCTAGACACAATAATTTGAAAAAATAGTGTATGCCAACTTACACAACATGTGTGTGTCTGCTGCCCTATGCCATTTTTGGTGAAAGGCAGAGAAAATTAGTATCCGTTTTTTGTAAACATGATGTACATGTTCCCTGGCTTTTTCAAGTTAATAAACAAAACACTGTTGATAAGGTTTAGTTCATATCTCGTAAGCAAATAGAAATACACCGTCCACCAAATATCACTACGCAATGGAGAAAGTTTTACCAACACAAACACCACTTCAGAATCATACTCCGGCCAAACTCGCGTTTTTTTCTCATCACTTTTTACTCTATACTTTTCTCCATTGCGTAGTGATATTTGGTGGACGGTGTATTTAAAAAGTGAAATGGATGCCGCCAACAGCCAGCCGAGAGCTCCCTTGGCTAGAGACTGAAATTTAAACTCACTACACTACGCAAAATAATTTTAATATAAAGGTCAACCTAATGAATAACTTGGGTTATTATGAGCCTATCTCAATAAAACCTTACCAGTGGAAGAATCTTAATATACTGTAGAACCAAAAATGAAATAACCCTGAGCACTTTCACCAACATAATTTCCGCCAAAATCTTAGTGCCGGCAATCTGTAATCTAATCGACAACTTGGGAAGTTTTTTAAATAAAAAAAATTCTTTATTTCATAAATTTATTTATTATAATAACGTACTATGGGTTGAGGGGGACAAGAGTACCTATGGCAAGGAAGAAGACCTCACAGGTAGGGCAGTTTACAAGGAACAATAAGACCTCATGGGTAGTCAAAGTTCAAGAAGACATTTGCTGAAGTACTGACCCTTACAGAGGAACTTACTTCATATTTATACTTTTTTAAGGGCACCTCTTAACATTAGGATTCTCGGGTAGCTCTGAACTTATTTAACTTCAGATTATTTTCATGTAATCATAAAATTTTATAACACTCAAAGCGTTTCTTGTTAGAAAGTATAATTAAAGTTAAATAAAAGTGATAATAAAAAGAGTCCGTTTCTTAACAGCTAAGCAGAATAATAATTAAAAATTTTAGAAATAAAAATTATTTGGAAGTATTTACAATTGATCGAGTAGGAAATTTTCAAATTCAATTGAATAGATTTGATAGGAAGTGTTTACATTTGAATATTTTATAACATAACCCATTTGTACATGTATTTACGTAGAGCGTAAAAGAGAATGCTGGAGGCCATGAAGTATAAGACCGACAAACCTGGACCATAAGAAATTCGATAGTTAAAAGTAAAACTAAGGAATTTGAAATGTATACTATTTCTAACAACAAAAAAATTTTTTTTAATTTTTAGGAAGATAAAGACTGGGGATTTGTAGCCATGGTCCTGGATCGTATTTTCCTTTGGCTCTTCAACACTGCCTTCATTCTCGGTACAATTGCCATTCTCCTCGAAGCTCCGGCCCTTTACGATAATTCAGAAGCTATTGATCAGCGCATATCCATCATCGCAAAACAACAACATTCAAGCAGAACTGATATATAAAAAAAAACGTACACATCTGTACAAAAACAGTTTCCGTGGGATTTATATCCTCAGGTGTGTATGAAAACCTGTGAATATAGCATATAACAGTAGATGAGACTTTTTTTTTTAAATAATCTGCTTTAATTAGTGCAAGGACCTAATGAGAACCGTTTAATTTTGGCTTTACTAATCTGCTCTAGCCTTTTTTCATTACATAAATTAAATTAAAAAAAAAATTTCTATTTAACAAAAAAAGTTTTCTGAATCTTCACCCATGGATCATGGAATGCGGAAAAGCTAAAATACCACTCTTTGCTCACAATGTATATCTTTTTTGGCAATGGAAGTTCCTTCATTGTGAATGATAATTTGCCAAAAGAGTAGTGTATAAAATAAATTTACCTGTAGCATTTTTGAGATTGAAAGAGAGCGTTTTGTTATTTGACTTTAGAACCCTTCAGTTTTTTTTACTAATCTATAGAGTAAAACTTACCTGATTTGTAAAAAAAAAGAGTAATTAGCCAATGAGAAGTTAACGACTAATAAGAGATAAGAATTGTTTAAATAATTTCAAGTTACCACCCGAGATTTTTACATCTATAGCAACTAGTAAGTGCATGAAGAGTGTGCCAAAATTACTAATAGTGAGTCTTGAACGGTTCCTTGTCAAAATATCGTGAGAGAAAAAAAAACATCAGAGAGAAAGTAGTAAGTTACGAATGAAAGCTTTTCTACAGGCGATATTTTGATTGGATACGGCCCTGAACTTAATTTAAAAACTTTTTTTTTTCTCGGTAGCACGGAAAAACTGAACTTATGTAACAATGCTTCCCACTACTTCCTACTAAACAAAAATTTTTGATAAAGTGTGCTTAAGAGGATTAGAGATAATTGTTATATAAAGAGTTGCAATATCTCATTCATATTTACAGATTATGATAAGTCGATTATGAAAAGTTTCGGTTCCTTTGATCCACTACTAATCGGATCAATTTCGGCTAAAATATTGTGTTAGGAGAGTGTTAGTGTAAAAAAAAAGTTTCTAATTGTGATTTGATGTAATGTTCAAGGTTGTTATTTATAATTAACTAACGTCAAACTAAAGTGTGATATCAAATTAGCTTAGTTAATTTATTAAATAATAGTTGCGCTGATTTTTCTTGTTTTTTTTTTTTAATTTTTTCTCAGAAAAGTTACAAGAAATGAATTAATCTTCTCTATAGTAGAGAGAACAAAAAAAAATCAGATCAGAAAATTTTTAATTTAAGATTGTTTAATTTTAATCAGTTAATAATAATTATTATGTAATTGTCCATGACAGTCTGCTCAAAGTTATAAATATTGTATCAAAATTCATGGAACGAAGATCAAACATGATGTGAATTTCAATAAACTTAAAAAATTTAATAATTTCTTTGTAATTCTCAAATTGATAATTTATTTGGGGTGAAAGTCCTATATTAAAAAATTCGCACTAGTAATTAAAAAAAAAAGTTTATTTTTTTATTTTTATATTTTAATTTCAAATTCTATAACAAATTATTACTCAATTTTTCATTAGTAATTATTGCTACTACAACTAATGAAGAAACAATTAAAATCAATTATTGACTACTAAATTATATAACCTAATACATTTAAATATTACACTTCCTAAAGTTACAATTTGAAACAGTTGATTTAGTTCTNAAGTTTATTTTTTTATTTTCATATTTTAATTTCAAATTCTATAACAAATTATTACTCACTTTTTCATTAGCAATTATTGCTACTACAACTAATGAAGAAACAATTAAAATCAATTATTGACTGCTAAATTATATAACCTAATACATTTAAATATTACACTTCCTAAAGTTACAATTTGAAACAGTTGATTTAGTTCTATACTTTTAAAGTGTAGAATCCATTGGTAATAATAATTTTCATAAGTATATAATGCAGTAGTCGACGCTTATAAGACCATCTGTTATAAGACCATATTCGTTACTAGATCCAATTTTCTATACCTTCGTTTAATCCAATGTATTTACCATATGGGCGAATAATTCATTATAAGACACACACGGATATACGATCAAAATGGATATATAAGAACATGTTTTTGAAATTAATGTTTGAGTTATATTCACCTCGTTATTAGACCCAATTTGCTCTTTATAAGACCCAAATTACTTATTTGATGAGCTAGATTGGGATTTAATGAGAGAAATACCCTTGCCCGACTCCACTTTTGATACTACTCATTCCCGATGGACAGCTTCTTGTTAGAAATCTATACATACATATAAGTGAAAAATGAGTTTTGATGTACATTGTTTCACAAGGCCCACAACTTCTCAAAATTTGATCAATCCCAAACAAAGATACCTATAGCCATATACTTTGTATCAGACCCAATGGG
This sequence comes from Holacanthella duospinosa, assembly GCA_002738285.1. Taxonomy (NCBI): domain Eukaryota; kingdom Metazoa; phylum Arthropoda; class Collembola; order Poduromorpha; family Neanuridae; genus Holacanthella; species Holacanthella duospinosa. Next base: position 121,803 of record NIPM01000248.1, on the reverse strand, counting down.
TCTTATATACTTTATAAGACCCAGATTTCACGTTGCAAAATCGATGATCATTTAACCGTCGACTACTGTACATATTTCTTTTTTGAGTTATTTTACACATGAAATTTACTAGTCTTAAGTTAGAAGATTGAAGTTCGTGGTAGCGAGTTTTATTGTGTTGTTCATAGTGGTAGAACTGTTGGTCCACCAAATCCTTGTTTGGAACGACTCATGAGTTTTGAAAAAATGATGGTTGTCATTTTCTCATCGATTGGTGTCCGAGTGTCGTAGAGTGACGGGGCCTGTAGAATGATTCCACAAGTACCCATGATACACGCCAGAGTGAAAATATAGAGAAACATTCGATCCAATACCATTGCCACGAACTTCCAATCTTCAATCACCTACAAAAGAAAAGAACCAAACTTTTTGACACACTAGTCTGAAAATGACAGACTTTCTCCAAAAAAAAAAATACTTCCAACATGAAACAACAATATTGGATATGTCAAAGAAGGACTGACAACACATTAACTTAAAAACATCTCTTTCATACCTTTATTCCTTCCTGTTAATAATACTCTTTCCAAAATGTCAATATTATTTTAACTAAAGGTATCAAAACCATTGTCAATAATACTCTACAACCAGGAAATCTAATGTTTGTTGACGTACTATATCAAACTTGCCAAAAAGTATAATACAGAGTTTATTAAACTCAATTTTTAAAACTTTTACAAAAAAAAAATATTTTTTTTTTGTTGGACAAGTTTAAAAATAAAAAATGAAAATGTAAAATAATAGTTTGAGGTTGTCTGGTATGAAAATTGTCCTAAGTTTGGTTGTTGAAAGGAGTGTGATAAGATTATTAAAGAGGTAGGAGGAGAGGGAGTGAAAGTCGTCTTCGGAAGTCAACTATAGACCGGAAAGATTTGAGAGATAGATATAATAAAAAGAAAAGCGGTAAACGTCAGAGTGAAAAATAGTAGATATAAAAACTAAAAAGTTAAATTGAAGATGGGTGAAAGCAAAAAAGAAAGTAGGAAACCAGAAGAGCGGGAAGTTTGAGTTTGAGTCCAATAGAGAAAATAAGACTCTTATTATCCTTTCCTTTTTTCTCTCTACACTATACAATACTACAGACAAGATTTTTTACTTTTTTTTTTGTTCAATATTAAAAGTCTAAAACTCATGAGACGCTCACTTTCAACTTTCACTACCAGATTATATAGAGTAGAGAGAGAGAGAGAGAGAGAAAGTTCTCCTTCATAAAATGGTTATAAAAATACTCCCCCCTCCCTCCAAACGGTTTATAACTTTTTAACAAAATTTAACTTTTCTTATGACAGGAGTAAGGGACTTTCTCTGAATAAAAATTAATACGCCTTCACTCTCACAATTTGTAGCTGTCTAAGAGAAGGGCAAAATAATCCGGATTTCAAAGTCCACTGATGCAAGTATGACAGAATCATATCTTAAAAGTGCTGAGTCGGGAAAAAAAAATTTTTTTTTTGAACCTCCCGTAGGTCATTCCGGTTCTAACGGACTTTCACTCTAACTTCACTTTGATAGAAACTAATAAATCTTATGACCCACCATTAAACTGGTTCATTTCTAGATCTATTCCTGTGGATATGACCAGATGATACGAAACCGTCTTCTTCCTTTCCCTCAGACAGTCCAATTTATACCACCAGGCAATCCATTTACTCCTAAAAGTCAACCTATATTACTTAAACGGAAACTCCGTATCGTAATACAATCAAATTCACAGTTCAAATACAATAAAATTTACTGCTCTGGTGATCTGAATCGATTTTTTTTTTCATGAGAATTTTAGTAGAAAGATGGCTGAGGAAAGGGACGTTCTTATGGACAATTTACTTACGATTGAACTTATGGAATACACTACGCAAAATAATTTTAAGATAGGGTCAATTCTCTTTGATAACTCGATCAATTGTTGACCAACTTTAATGAAACTTGGATGGGATGTCAATATTTGTTCTAAAATATAGTGTGCAAAAATTGAGCAGAATTGGTTAACTGAAAATTGAACTAGTTATTACCAACTTATTAAAAAGAAAGTTGGTGAATGTCACAAAATATTTTTAAGATAGGTTAGATTTTATTGCTCTTGCTTAGGATTTTTGAAATGAAGACCATTGTAACTAATAAATAACACTTAATTTAGTTGATCTTCCTTTAGCCAAAATCACTTCAAAAATGGGCTTTTATAAGGACATAGCGAGAACCGAATTCTCTGGTCTTTAAATGTTATTTATAGCCGAGGTCCACTGTAGTAGTTTATTAAAAAGTTGTCCTCACTATTTTTTGTTGGTGCTTTCAAAACTGTTAATGCTTTTCCCGAAAACTTTTTTTTTGCTAAGATGTAATTTTTCCATTATAAAGGCATTGGTTTCCGCAATAAAGAGCATAGGATCTAAAGTCTTTCTCCTCTAACCTGTAAGATTTGTGGTTGACTTGTAAGTGGTCAAAAGATTTCCAATGCAATTTTTTTCGGTGAAAGTAGTATGAGATTCAGAAAGAGTACAGTTTGTTGCAAGAGGTTAAATGCAATCAATTTTTTCAATATTTTTAAAAGTGAAAAGTCAACCAAACTAGAATCTTATAAATTCATCTGTAACTTGTTAATGATCTGCGGTGTTTTTAGCTGATTGGAAAGACTCCATTGGTATTTCATATCCAAAAACAGAATTCACTAGACTACTAACTATACTTGAACCTAACACCTCAATTCATCAATTTGAGACAAAATCAGAGCATTTTTATGCAAAACGACATGGTCTTTGTGACAAATCTGCCAGCACGTAGACTTGATTGAGGGCTCGCAACACGCACTGATCCAGCTTACTCATTAAATGTGAACCCTCTCGAGAACTGATGTGGAATTTAATCTGGGGTGGTTGATGCCGACGGAAGACAGTTTCAGTGCATAAAAGAGCTAATAACTGTAATGAAAGCAGAATGGAAAAAATTTTGAGTCTACGCTGGAAATCTTGGGACAAAATTGTTTGGTATTAGTATTCCAAACAATTTTATCAAAAGTAGGTTGTGGGGATTTGAGCATAAGACTCAATCCTCACCACTGTACTCATAAATGAGACAGTAGGCTCCTTACCTGGCAATGAATGACCAGGAAAGAAAGTTTCGGAGTTGTATTGAGATTGAGAACAGGATTCCACAGATTGGGTTTGTAGTACAAATGGTAGTGCGTTGGGTCCGGAATACCCAAGACGTGGGATCATACCCCATCAAAGACCAAATTTTTGTGGCAATCCCTGTCTCAATCTCAAAGTGGTGGGTCAGTCCCGCTACAATGTGAATTGAATACAGTACTGGTCAGAATTATATAACATAATGGAAGTTACTTTTGGCCCGTGTGGTTTGCAGGAGAAAGTAACTGTTTTTTAATTATGGCCAGAGTATCTTGATAAGTAAATTTTTCTCGGGCTAAATGATCTTATTTTATGAAAGAACATGGAAAAGTAGGGAAACACGTGCAAAAAATCAGGTCTATAAGATCAAAGTTATGATTTATTGAAAATCAACTGTTTTCGAATGTAATTCTGAGACTCTTATCCTTTACTGTTGTATCTGACTCAGATAGCCAACCAAAGTGCCACGTGCGTTAATTCTAAAAATTGTTCTTGCGCTTAACCATTTGCAGCAACCTTGGCCACACAAAATTTGCTTTCTTCTTTTGTTCTAACATCAGCTACTTTTAAATAACAAGACTTGGAAAAATTATCATTAAACAAGATTGAGAAAAGTTTGTAAAAGATTTTGAGTTGTTTAAATTTTGTACTGTTAAAAAAAAATTGAAAACATTGATTGCGCTTAACCTCTTGCAATAAACTTGTAAAATTTAAGGTATTACGTTGAAAAATCAATCCTCTACGGTCACTAAAATAGAAGATTTTTCTNAATAAACTTGTAAAATTTAAGGTATTACGTTGAAAAATCAATCCTCTACGGTCACTAAAATAGAAGATTTTTCTTTTTGCAAGTTGCTCATTTGAGACAATGTATTTATTAAAAGATTGGCGTTTCGAAAGAGCATTCAAAAATTTCAATATTAAAAAAATTCTACTTTTTTATAGTTATTGCAAATGCTATTTTTTAACTTTGTTCCACTACTTTTCAATAATCTTTCTGAAACTGCGAATACTTTCACCAAAAAAGATTTCAGCTAAAATTTAGTTTGAATATTAATTATAAAAGCACTGCTTTCCCAAGCAAAGGGCATGAGGCCAAAAGTGTCATTCCCAGTAGCCTTTAAGACATGCTTAGACATTAGCATAGTGAGACGACATAAGTAAGATTGGAGTTCCTCCTGAGAGTAAATCAAGAGCTGTTAGAATGAGCGGTTGGTTTATTATGATTAGATAATGAAAACAGCAAAGGATTCGTGATTGTTCTTAAAAGTAGTTTAGTCTGTCAAAAGTGGTCTGTCAAAGCACCATGTGTGTCTCTTGTCTTGTCATATTTATTCCATCACACACCAGTCTATATTATATTTCTCTCCTGTTAGACGTAGTTTTTCCATGAATAACACATAAAAGCTTTCTCAAGTTATTCCAAAATATGAGAGAGGAAGAAGTACTTTTCAATTTACAGAGGGTGGAAAGGGAAATGTGAATAATCCGGAGAGTCGTTTATGCCAGAACATGAAATGGAATGGAGACCCGAGTAGCTCATAAAGCTATGAGAATTCTCATCTGAAAGTGACATAAAGTAGGACAAAGTCCATAATGTGTTCTTCTTACTACTCAAATTATATGAATAGAGACGTTAGAACAATGAGCCAACTTCCTGTCACCGGAGAAAGTGCAATTCAAACTAAGAGCCCTTCCCTACCTATCTGTCATATTATTCTTTGTACTAATGGATGAATCACAGCTGCTATATTCCTCATACTATGATTCTCGTACAGGGCTCGCCAAATTAATCCGGGCTGTAGAAAGTCGCTTTCACTAAAAAAAATTGAGACAGCAAATAAATAGCTCGAAATTGAAAAATCGGAGGGAATGAAGTTAACGTGTGTTCGAAAGATCATACTTTAGCAAATTTACCCTATTCCCTTGCCTATTAATCCTGNGGGAATGAAGTTAACGTGTGTTCGAAAGATCATACTTTAGCAAATTTACCCTATTCCCTTGCCTATTAATCCTGAATTATACGATGTTTTTGCCTCAATTTTTTTTGTTGAGGGTTATAGAATGGGGTGGATTATCTCAAATATTATAAAAATCACGCGAGCTGAATATTGGCAACTTTTGTTGAAAAAGCTAAGAAGCTTGTGTAGCATGGTGCGCAATGACACGATATCTATAGGGGTTCCGTTCCGCGTTACCATCTAAAATAATGCTAACATCAAACAATTGGTTACCACCGTAGACACCGTGCTCTGATGGACCTGTTTGTATAGACATTTATAGATCTCGAGAGTCCAGATAAATGCAATCCTATCGTCGTATATTACAATAACTTGTTTGATCTATTTTAAATCCACTTCCACTGCTGTGTGAAAAGTATTATTTTGTGCATTTTGTGCATATTGAGCATTTCTCCCTGTATAAATTATTTCTCGAGTATTGAGTCTGATGATTGCTTATTCAAGTCTATACTGTTAATTTTAAATTCTGCTGTTATATTATTTCCGATTGTTAGTTATTCGTAGTGTTAGCAGTGGTTGAAATTTATAATTTTTGAAACAGTAAACAGTTCAATGAACAAAAAATCCTCGAATTTGTGTTCTTTACGTATGGAAAAAGTTCGGGTTATCTGCAAGGGGGTAATGAGTTTGAGTTTTATTCATTTTTAAATCGCAAAGTTATAGTCGTAAGCGGATAATTGGCTAGGGATTCGGAAAATTTAAAACAGAAACAGATAATTGAAAGAATAAACTCAAAGTCATTAATTAGGTATGATCCCTCCGCATCTATTCCACCTCACTCAACAGAAAACCTGCCGACCCCTCTCTCTACTTCTCTGCTTTCATCCATTGCTTTTAATTAACGTGTCTAATCAAAACACATTTTGAAGATGGTTACTTGAGAGAAATATCCAAATCGAAAAATGGGGTACGATTACTTGGCTTCTACGCCACATCATTCAGCAGAGAACCTGCCGCCACCTCTCTCTGGCTAACTGCTTTGCTCCATAGCTTTGCATTAGGATTATGTCAACTCAAAACAAATATTTTATATTGTTATAATAAAATTAACTTCACTTCCATTATTTGCTAATTGTGTACCGCCTGCCCCAAGCCGTTTTTGGTAAAAGGCGGAGAAAGAAGGCACAGATTAACTAAGGCCTGTACTGAACTCCAACCAGTATTGTTGTCACGACTGGAAGTTAGTTTTCAACCAATATCTTTGCTGGAGAAAGCGTAGTGCCATAAATATATCCCAATTGAACTCCATACTCGAAGTGCAAGAATATAAGAGATTTTGAGAATAAATTGCGTGGTATTATAGTGTGGCGTAGCAGAAAATCCGGTGCTTCCAAGATATGCGCGGGTTCACGACTTAACGAGTTTTCGATGTGGAAATGAATTTTCCTGGTGATTGAGCACGGGGACTCCGGTCGCTTCGGTGTACGGAGACATCGAGGTCGACAACATCATCCATTTCCAACAGAGGATTTCCAATCAGGAGAAAACCCAGACACAGAACTCGAAAAGTCATGCATTTCGATCCACTGGTAAGTTAGTATTGGTTAAAAGATTTTGGACTACGGCACTCCATGAAGCAGTGTTTTCTGCCGACACCCAGCTCTCTCGGGTAACAACCGATAGCACCCAACCGGAGAGAGATTCTCATGGAGGCCATGGTCCTGACAAATGTTAGGCGTAAACCTCATGGTTATGAGCTCCCAGTATAGTACGCATTCTACCATAAAACCCGGTTGAGTCAAAACTGCAGCCTCTCGGAGATCTCTAGTTCATCCGCGAAGAAGTTAGTCCGAAGTCTTCCAAGGTAGACGGAAGTTAAGACCACCTGCGGAGACAGTAGCGAGTTTCCTTTATTTCGTAGATGGATTTACTCTCACGGATTCTGCAGAANAGACCACCCGCGGAGACAGTAGCGAGTTTCCTTTATTTCGTAGATGGATTTACTCTCACGGATTCTGCAGAAGTTCCCTTTCCAGTAAGGAAATTAGTTACCCAACCCACAGTCAGACCCAACTTGGAGTAGATTCCTCGCAGTTGNTCTCGGAGATCTCTAGTTCATCCGCGAAGAAGTTAGTCCGAAGTCTTCCAAGGTAGACGGAAGTTAAGACCACCTGCGGAGACAGTAGCGAGTTTCCTTTATTTCGTAGATGGATTTACTCTCACGGATTCTGCAGAATTTCCCTTTCCAGTAAGGAAATTAGTTACCCAACCCACAGTCAGACCCAACTTGGAGTAGATTCCTCGCAGTTGNGTTCCCTTTCCAGTAAGGAAATTAGTTACCCAACCCACAGTCAGACCCAACTTGGAGTAGATTCCTCGCAGTTGAAATGAGTCCGGTTACAATCCGCAGTTCAGGTTGAGTCCTGTAACCACTACCAAACTCGGGACCAATTCCCAGCTCAGGTTGAGTACAGTAACCAGTACCAGACTCGCGAAGAGTCCGGTCCCCAATTCCCAATTCGGGTTGTATCAGGTAACCAGTACCAGACTCGGAAAAAGTCTTGTTACGAGTTACCAGTTAGGGTTGAATCCTGTAACCAGTATCAGACTCGGGAAGAATCCGGTAAACAGCCCAAGTACATCCAAACCCGACTCTGGCAACAATTTAAACCTGTTAACTCCGTAAAATCCGGCACCCAGAGGTACCGGGAAACAAGTAAGGAACATACCCCAAAATCATATTGAACCTAAAATACACGATAAATTATCACAATAAGCATTAGGCATCACGCCTTTAGGTTTCCATTCCCCAAAAATTCAGACAAAATTTCGATTATAATAATTATCTAGTCTATAATTATTATTACCGCGCCACAATACCACCGAATGATTATATTTATTTATTAGTGAAAAACTCACTACTTCGGATATGCAAGTTAAAATATTGAGGCTCTTCCTGTTACACATGAAAGAACTTGCACTTTCTTAAATTGTAAGTAATGTGGCGCCAAATAAGAATTTTGATTCTGTAGGAAAATCCGAATCATTTGATTGGTTGAGATTTCTTTCAAGAGTTGAAAGAACTTAACAGCCTCCACCCTTCTATACTTCTTTCACTTGAAAGAGTACTCTATAGTCTCATCTACGCTTCTCCAAATTATCGTTGATTGATTCAACATTTAAATATCGAAAAACTTTAAAACAAGTGTTTCTTTTTCCNCGCTTCTCCAAATTATCGTTGATTGATTCAACATTTAAATATCGAAAAACTTTAAAACAAGTGTTTCTTTTTCCCCCTCAATCAATTAAATCTTTGTTGTTACGTAATTTTCTAATCCTTCAGAATTATGAATGTCTGACTAATTACTAAATTTTCAAACAAATTATTACTTGTACTGAACTAGAAGGATATGAGGAAATCAAAATATTTAAAACTTTTGAAATTTCATTGCCGCCAAATTTCTATACCTCTTTTTTCTTTCAAATTTCGACTTTCAGCGTTCCCAATAACCTCGAAAGAACTTGTGAAAAAATTAATTTCTTAAAGTATAATAAGTTCTTCATGTGCAACGGGAAGAGCCTCACTATCATATCCATTTTTTAATCAAGTCTAACTATAGACATCCATACGATCATAAATATCGGACAACGGCATATTCTATAATTCCGTATCTCATTCTCTCATTTCTGTACGTAAGTATCAGTACCAAGGTTGCTATGAAGAGAAATCCAAACATGAATTAAAGAGGTTAAATCATAATTCATTTTACAAACCCAATAATTGTAAATATTAAAAAATTATTTAATATGAGTTACAAAAAGCGAACTGTGTTTTTAAGTATTGATTAAAATATATATTACTCATAATTTTGCCTCATCCAAGTTTTGTTTTAGTCACATGACTAGATGCATGTGATTCTAATTTTTGAAATTTAGTGACCACTGCAGGCCACAATGCACTTCATAACACAACAATGATCTGAAGATTAGAAACAGAATGAAATTATCTTTCGAAATATATATATCACTTGCCTATATACAACAAATTCCATTAGTTGACCTTTGGTGACCTCTGCAGGTGAAACACAGCAATACCCCGGGATTGGACTTATGTCATGTTGTTTAGGAGGCCAATGGCTTCATTGGTGCCAAATTTCATCAAGATCTGTTGTATACCCACTGAATAAGATTATAGTAGCCTCATCATTTCTTGGGGGTTTCCGCCATTTTTAAATTTACACTCCTATCGACATACGCCTAATCCAGGACTATTCCCTTACATTTTGAGATTATGCTAATTAAAATACAAGGTTGCAAATTCAAAAATTAATTATAGTGCCGGATAATTTTTGTTTTCATTGTATAATACTGTGTTGTAACTACGACTACTGTCCCAAACTATTTTAATTTCCCTTAGCAAATTTAAACTCGAATAAAAAAAATCCTTTTTTTTATATAAGCAAGCTCTGATGCAGATCAAATAATAGGTAATTTCTAACCAATTTTGTCTTATTAACGCCTAGCAATTTAGTAAATTGATAAATTGTTCACTCTTGTCATAAGAATTTTCAAAAATAAAAAAGTTTTAGATTTTTACTCAATGCTCAGAAAATTATGGTGTTTCTTAGAGTTGCTTACTTTAATGATTTAAAGTGACAGAAGAAGAGAAGTAAAGTTTTCTTTTCGGAAGAGAAAAGTTTTTCTTTTGAGCTTTTGTTTGTTAAATGGAGTATTTAGCCTTCATTCCAACTAGTGGAGAGGGTAGTGGGTGAAAGAAAAACCACGTCTGTTATCTTTCTAAAAAGTTTAAAGTCAAAAAGTTATAAAAGTCGGATAAGAGGAAGCGAGGAGAAAGTAATTTTCACTCAAAAAGACTTTCTCTCTGGATAACCAATGAGACTTTTCCTTGTCAAAAAGACACCTAACCTGGGAAAAGGAAGGTGAGAATACTACATGTTCTGCTTTTTTTTCTTACCACTACTACTACTTTCTCCACTTCCTGGATTCAAGGCAAGGACTACCAAATCATTAACTGTAGAGGAAAAGGAAACTGAAAAAAGTCCTTCTGACCTCATTCTGAGCAGGCTCTTTCATACTGAGATACCCGCATTGTAGTCACACCTTTGCATTTATATTTTCAAGAGGAGGCCGGACAGGAAATGAAAGTTAAGTTAGTTAAGTGGAATTGAAAAAGCGATACGACACGATCCATTACTAGCCGAAATCCTAACTGTTAATAAGTGAGGTTTCCAGAGTGAAATTATAGATATAGTAGATGCTCAAAATAATAATTTTGGCCTTCAATGAAATGAGAGATAACTTGTTTTTGAACTTTTAGGATAGAAAACAATAGGATTGGGTTTTAAATTTGGGCATGAATTTTGAAAAATTTGTAAATTTTGATAATACACGAACCCGAGCATTATCAAAATTCCGGGTCCCAAAGTAAAGTTAACCAATTTACATAGAAAAAGTTACGAATGGATGGTAAAGGATGGTATGCAGAAAAGCATACCTCATTTTTTTCGCTCGGATATTCGGTTCAATTATTTCAAATAGTGCATTTCCTAATGCTACATTACCCCGTAAAAGGAAATTTCGAAAAAAAATTTT
>NIPM01000248.1:0-109866 GCA_002738285.1 Holacanthella duospinosa | reverse complement strand
AAAGGATGCAGGGAGTAACGGTATAAACGGAATGGATGCTAGGAGTGACTGGAGTAATGCGGGTAGGGACGAGGGATGCAGAGAGGGACGGAAGAGATGCATAAAGTGATAGGGACGATAAGAATTGCAGGGATGGAAGGAATGAATGGAAGGGATGCGGGAGAGGAATTGGGGGTGGGGGGAAAGGAAGGTTTACAGGGACGAATAGAACGAATTCAGGGAGTGACGGGAAAACGGAAAGGGATGGAAAAGAAATAAAGAAACAGAAGAATTAGAAGGAATCCAGAATTTTGGAAGAGGTCGAGAGGATGCAGGGAAGAACAGAGAATATGTGGAGGAGGGATTGGAAGATGGAAGGGATGTGGGGAAAGTCTAAAAGAATGCGGGGAAAGATAATAGGGATACGGAGAGTGACGGGATGATATCGGGGAATATGTGCGTGGAGGGACGGAAAGGATGCCGGTAGAATTGAAAATAATGCAGGGAAGGACGGGAAAAAGCTGGAGAGGGTCGGATACGATGCCGGGANGGTAGAATTGAAAATAATGCAGGGAAGGACGGGAAAAAGCTGGAGAGGGTCGGATACGATGCCGGGAGATATACATAGAGGGACGATTAGGATAGGGGGACGAATGTGGAGAAAGATGCAAAGGAGGCGGGAAGGGACGGTGAGAATGTAAATACATACGACAAAGATAGGGATATGAGAAACGGAAATTGTGAAGAGGAATGTGACGAACGGGGGATAGACAGAAACGGGGATAGACGGAGAAGGACGAAAGAGATGGATTAAATACAGCAAGAACCTCGAGGGATGCGGGAAGAGATGCGTGGAGATATGTAGGAGAGACGGAAGAGTCCGGGAAGGACAATGGAACTATAGACGCAACGGAAAATTGGTTGAATGGACGGATAGATAGCGAGTAGAAGTAGATACGGAAATAATGTGGGGAAGGAAGTATTGAATACAAATAGGTACTTCAAGTATGAGGGGAGGGACGGAACTTGTGGGAGGAATGTCAGCTGGGGTGCGGATTAGAATTAATTTCAGAATGCAAAAAGCACACTTTTTGTAATACTATTCAGCTTGGATGTGTCTAATTGCCCAACATTTAGACCGGGAAACTGATGACGTTGCTAAAAATACTTAAGGTATCAAACCAAGCTTTAGTATAGAATATAACAAACAAAATTATGACCTACTTGAGTTGCATATGTCAATTTACCAAACTCAGAATCTGATAACTTGTGACCTTGCAAGAAATTAACGAATCAAACCGAAATTAAATTTCAGAATGTAACCAAAAATGTCCGCATCTTTCCTGTCAATCCCCATACCCTTTTCGACTAACCGCATTCCTCCTTTCCATACCACCCCTCCCCGTATCCCTGCCGTCCAATTCCGCGGTTTTCCACTCCTTCCCGTATCTTTTTCATTCGTGCCCTCATTCCCACGTCCATCCACGCATCCCTTCTAACGTTTTCCGTATCCCCAATAACTTCCCGCAAACGTACCGCTATTCTCCTCATCCTTCTCGTCCCTACTCGCATTTCAGTCTCCCGTCGCTCCCGTTCTAGCCCTCATTAGTTTATCTCTCCCATACTTTTCCACCTCCTTTACGTCGCTCCCCAGACTCTTCCATCTCTCCCTATATTCCTCCACACATCTCTTCCCATCCCCTTCGTATTCTTTCCGTCTCTCCCCGTTTATCTACCGTGCCTCCCTACATCGATCACGTTCCAGCCCGCATTCCTTTATCTCTCCCGTCCTTTCCCACATCCCTTCCGCCGCTCCCCTTACGCTTTCGTTTCTCCCTACATCACTTCTCGTATCTCTTTCATCTTGTCCGTCCCCCTCCTCATTCTTTCCATCTCTTCCCGCATTCTTCTCAACCCTTGCCGAACCAATTCCATGCCGTTCGTCCTATCCCGACTCAGTTGCATTATTCTACACTTAATTTCCGTCCCTGCTACACACCCCGCATTCATCCCGTCCCACTCCTGATACCGTCTCTTCTTGCATCACGTCAATCCCTCCATGCATCCCTTCCATCTTTCCCCGCATCTCTACCGTCCTTCCNGTTTATCTACCGTGCCTCCCTACATCGATCACGTTCCAGCCCGCATTCCTTTATCTCTCCCGTCCTTTCCCACACCCCTTCCGCCGCTCCCCTTACGCTTCCGTTTCTCCCTACATCATTTCTCGTATCTCTTTCATCTTGTCCGTCCCCCTCCTCATTCTTTCCATCTCTTGGGCGTAAGAAGAGTTGGGATGCCGAACCAATTCCATGCCGTTCGTCCTATCCCGACTCAGTTGCATTATTCTGCACATCATTTCCGTCCCTGCTACACACCCCGCATTCATCCCGTCCCACTCCGGATTCCGTCTCTTCTTGCATCACGTCAATCCCTCCATACATCTCTTCCATCTTTCCCCGCATCTCTACCGTCCTTCCTCTTATTCCTTCTTNCTTCCATCTTTCCCCGCATCTCTACCGTCCTTCCTCTTATTCCTTCCTGTATGATTCCCGTCCCGCCGCAACATTTCCGTCTATCTTGTTTCTCGCTGCACCCCATCCGACCCTCTCCGCATGAGTTCCGCCCCACCCAGCATCGTTTTCGGTACTCGCTTCATCCCCTCCGGCCCTCCCCGCATGAGTTGAGTCCATCCCTTATCCTTCAACTATTTGCATTCATGCCGCCCCTCCCCTCATTGTTCCCATTATCCCTGCATTCATTCCTTCCTCGTCCTCATGTGTTCCATCCTCCCTTCATCCTTACAGAGTCTACTTTCATTCCTGCCATCCCCCCCCCCGCATCATTTTTGATACTCCATGCATCTCTTTCCGCAGTATTGCCGTCCCTGTTGGTACCCTACCCGAAAGTGCACAATTGACCCGGTTGTGAGTTTGGTCACAAAACACTTTACTAATAATATTTCGACATCGAGAAGTGCTCACATTACTTATTACATGCTAGCTGTATTGAGGATAAACTCCAAAGCAATTAAAACTGACTGGCAACTCGTTGTCACATATTTAGACGAGCGATATTATAAAGTTGGCATCACATATGCGACCAACCGAATGTAAACCGATAAAGTAATCGATTTTTCTACGTTTTCAAATTGTTAGAATTTATGAATTCGTTAATTAGATATGAGTCATCCTGAAATTTCTACAAGATATTCAGAATCGCTTGATAAATGAACGAAAAAAGTCAACCGGTGCCCTAATTACCGTTTTAAGATTTTTCAAAAATTAGCCGGGCGCATATGTGCACGAGAGGCTGGAGACGGGTATAAAGTAAATTTACTATTGAGAGGAAGCTGTTATAAAAAATTTTCATTAAAAGTATGGAACTATTAGTCTATAGAAGTATTTTAGTGTAACTCTCAGCGACTTTGCAGGTGCAAAACGGAATTTGCCCTCAGAGTCGCATTGAATTATCTTAATAGTGATCTAAATGAGTAAATAACTCAAGTCTTTGGGGACTTGTGAACACAAGTTTAACACAAGTCTAACCATAGTCAACACCTTAACCTTGCATATTGGGAATTTCATACTCTAAGTTCTGCGCATGCGCGCTTGGAATGTAGAAGAGCCCCGCTAAATTTCTTTATTGGAAAAACATGCCCTGTTAGTAGACTTGTCATGTGCAAAATCTGAAAAAATTAGCTAGATGGGAACATGACCAAAATTAAAATTATCTGCGCATAGTCGCCCCATGCCTCATGTGTTAATTTTTTTTGGAAAAAATGACATAACTCAGCGATAAAATTTTTTTTCGAAATTTCCTTTTACGGGGTAATGTAGCATTAGGAAATGCACTATTTGAAATAATTGAACCGAATATCCGAGCGAAAAAAATGAGGTATGCTTTTCTGCATACCATCCTTTGGTCTGGAATTTTGAAAAATTATTCAATTTAGAAAATACCCGAATCCGGGTATTATAAAAATTCCTAGTTAGAAACTTTACTTCACGAATTCGGATGTGAACAAGGATGAATGAGTATCAGTTACGGCAGGAATTTTCAAAATTATCACAATTAAAAAATTTTTGATTCCAGGATAATCAAAAATTGAGTAAAAAATATTAGCAATAAATCCGAAAAATATTTTGGTTAAAGAATTGTTTTTTAAATTAGAAATCTCAGGCTGAATAGACCAACAAAGATTAGCGAGTTTATGAGATTGTACTACACACGCCTTTGGTTGAAAAATCTTTATCGTACTGATGATCCCACAAGCTTTGCTAGACGACCAGTTAAACATTTCGGAATAACCCACAATTTTTTCCATTGTATGCTTTTTTGAAATTTTATATCTACAATATGTTGCAATAACTATAAAAAATTATTCTGTAACTTTTTGGCACAACCCTGTATGTTAATAGAGTTAATGGAAATTTTTTTTAATACCTGGATTCGAGTATTTTTCTAATTGNACCCTGTATGTTAATAGAGTTAATGGAAATTTTTTTTAATACCTGGATTCGAGTATTTTTCTAATTGAACAATTTTCCAAAATTTCTGGCAAAATGTGTCATCATTCGTAATTTTTATTTCATCAGATTAGTCAACTTAAATTTGTAATCCTGAATTTTGATAATGCCAGGGTTGGAGTATTTCCTAAGTTGACAAATCTTTCAAAATTTCTGACCAAATTTTGACACCGAATCTTATTTTTATTTCCGAAAAGATCANGAACAATTTTCCAAAATTTCTGGCAAAATGTGTCATCATTCGTAATTTTTATTTCATCAGATTAGTCAACTTAACTTTGTAATCCTGAATTTTGATAATGCCAGGGTTGGAGTATTTCTTAAGTTGACAAATCTTTCAAAATTTCTGACCAAATTTTGACACCGAATCTTATTTTTATTTCCGAAAAGATCANTTAAGTTGACAAATCTTTCAAAATTTCTGACCAAATTTTGACACCGAATCTTATTTTTATTTCCGAAAAGATCAAAAATAAATTGTCTCACTTCACTGAAGGTTAAGATATCAACTGGTATTGGATCATGGATACGAGGCAAGAGTTACTAATTTCATTTAAGTTTGACCAATCATTCCCTAGTCAGTTGTCTATAAAGTTTCACTTTGTTCTAACTGTCCACCACAAGTAATGTTATTAGAACCGCTGTTGTTTGTACCAATAATAAAAAACGGTTAATCCTTTTCCACCCTCTCCCTGTATTCTCAAAGTAGCTCCTCCCATTTTATGTCAAAGCTTGTTCATTGATCGATTCAAAAAGACGCGGTCAAATTAAAATTTTCAAAATTAAAATCTCTTAGGTTACCCAAAGGGGTCTCTAGCTACCTACTTGTTATTGTGTTAGCAAACCACATTAAAATAAGACTAAAATGAAAGTAAACCTCTTTCTCCAATTTCACCATTTCCTCCCAATCTATATGGTTGCTTGCAGTGATTTGTGAATATCAAATCGTANCCTCTTTCTCCAATTTCACCATTTCCTCCCAATCTATATGGTTGCTTGCAGTGATTTGTGAATATCAAATCGTAACCATTATTTTTTAGGGAATAGAAATCTGTGATGGCNCCCATTTTATGTCAAAGCTTGTTCATTGATCGATTCAAAAAGACGCGGTCAAATTAAAATTTTCAAAATTAAAATCTCTTAGGTTACCCAAAGGGGTCTCTAGCTACCTACTTGTTATTGTGTTACCAAACCACATTAAAATAAGACTAAAATGAAAGTAAACCTCTTTCTCCAATTTCACCATTTCCTCCCAATCTATATGGTTGCTTGCAGTGATTTGTGAATATCAAATCGTAGCCATTATTTTTTAGGGAATAGAAATCTGTGATGGCGAGAGGTGCACAGTGCCCATTCCGTATTAATTTATTCTCACTTAATAAAGCCAGCACTATTTAAGGGATTAATAATCCCAATTAAGAATTATTAATCCGTAATCCGTAATCGTGTTAAGTACTAATGAAAAAACTAATTCTTAATCCTGTGAGTGCGGATTAGAAATTTTAATCCTTAATCTTTAATCCACACTGTTAGATTAATCCAATTGGGATTAATCAATTAATCCAACTGGATTAAAAGCCTGAATCTTTGAAAAAACAACTTTGGAATACATGAGATCGGAAATAAGTTACCAACTTCACCGTGCACGATGCCAGAAAGCTGTTTTCGCTGTCAGTTCATATCTAATTTTTAAATTTCAGTTAATTCTGCACAAAAAGTTGAACTGTAGGTATAATTGTAGAACAGTCTATTATTACGTAAGGACAGTTATATACAATTACTCTCCACGGATGATATTTGTTTAGA
Source organism: Holacanthella duospinosa (assembly GCA_002738285.1). NCBI lineage: Eukaryota > Metazoa > Arthropoda > Collembola > Poduromorpha > Neanuridae > Holacanthella > Holacanthella duospinosa. The sequence continues at coordinate 103,555 of NIPM01000248.1, read as the reverse complement.
ATTTTAAGAAATTTTAAATCAAAACTTAAAGAATATATTAAAAAAGAATATGAAATATTTGCCTTACAACGAATGATTTTGCAATTGGCGTCAGCATCTTTATTGGAATGCTTTATATTTTATCCAAATTTCATTCAATTGGAGCCAAGGGAATTGTATTTTCCAACAGAATGGGCAGGAGGTATCAAAATTTATTGCAGAAGTGTATAACATTAGCATCAATGGAATGTTTAGTTGTATTGAAGCAACAACTTGGTTGGAACAATTTAACAGGAAATTTTCCCGTGGTTCGTACAGCGCCCACCAAATTAATTCGGGCCTACTTTCTCCACCTTTCACCAAAAACCGCTTGGGGCAAGCGATACACAATTAGCAAATAATGGAAGTGAAGTTAATTTTATGCATATAAAATATTTGTTTTAATTAGAGTTCGGCCAATGCAAAACAATGGAGCAAAGCAGGGAGGCAGGGAGAGAGAGGTCGGCAGGTTCTCTGTTGAGTGAGATGGAGTAGATGCGAAGGTATTCATACCCCATTCCTCGACTTTGAGTTTTCTCTCTACTGCTGTAAAATAGTTTTGCTAAAATATGTTCTGTCGAACACACCCTAACTTTATTCCCTCCAACTTTTGGATTTTGCGCTATTTATTTGCTGTCTCAAATTTTTTGGTGAAAACGACTTTCTTCTGCCCGGATTAATTTGGCGGGCCTGGATTGTATTCCATGCATATAGGTAACATTTATGTTTTGGCTCCACACAATTTTTCGATTCTACTCTAAGCAAATTTTAATAATAGTTACAACAAACGTATGGATCGAACAATGTCGAACCACTCTTAGTAATTTCTGCAATGTCGATCAGTCACAATCAACGTGTACCAGTTATTCATTGTCGAGCAATATCGATGAGTGTCAAGCAAAAAGAAACAATGCATTCCTGTTGGCAGTTGCTAACATTTACCAACAACTTTTATAACTAGGAAATAAATATTTTCGACAATGTCTCTCCAAAATCTTTATCCTAAGACCATAATTATTAAAATGAGTCTCCAAAGGGTTCAACTGCGTTGTTCTTTGGTAGTAAACGTAAAAGAGACTGATACTAATGATGAAAAGAAGAAACAAGTTGGTGGTGTAAAATTAGCGTTGTTAGAAGAGAAAGTAAAGAGTGATAAAAGAATCGGGGATTTGGTGTCGTGTAGCTGAAAAAAAAACTCCTGTAAACATTACCTCATTATCCTTGTCCTCATCTTTGATATGCTGAGCAATATACTGCACACTCTGCAACGCAGCTAGGATTTCAGGACTGTATTGTCGTCCAAAGTCTACTCGAGAGAAAAGAGAGAAAAGTAATAGTGAGATTGTAGAGTGGAGAGAGTGCTTTGTATGTTTTAATCAGTGCCAAGAGCAGTGAGATTTGGAGAGAAACTTTTCTCTTGTTCAACCAGATGGCTTTTGATATTTGACCTTAATTAGACTCCGTAATTAATAAACTCAATGGAACGCGGGGATTGAGCTAGACTCAAAATTTTCACTAAATCCAAAGAGAAAAGAGACTGTCAAACTCAACACGCTCAGAGCTCTTAGAATCATTAACCAAGGGAAGAGGATACTAACATGGAGACTATAATTTGCATTTGAAATTAGTTCAAGTAATGAGATTATGGAAATTTGGATAACTTTTCCTAATAGTTCCTTTCGAGATGATTAATTGAATACTATTTTTAGCACCAAAAGTCTCTGGAAGTGTTAATTATATAAAAAAAATACTCTCATTATTACGCAAGTTATGCATGGAAGAAGAGGTTCTAAAATCATAGATTTAGTAAAAAAAAATATCATATACATACCTCCTGGTTCATCTGAAAATGATTTCACTTGTCTTGAGTGATCAACACTTGACTCTGTACGAGGACTGCTGTCGAAACAACTGTCTCTCCGAGTTCTACACAGTCAATAATAACCAAAAAAAAAAAAAAAATACAAGAGTTGAATCATATTTTCAGAAACAATTCAATGTATAAAAAACACAGAGATTTAATTATAAATAATCTTACCCAAAGTTACCAAATTCAGTTTCATTAGTTGGTAAGTCACCCTCAAAAGCATATCTTGGATGATAGTCAGGTCTTGTCATCCAAAGTATCCTGGGCATAAACTCTAGGAAAACTTTCTTCACCCAAGGTGACATTCTATGTGTAGAAGGAGATCTACATTATATATAAAATAGCAAAAAAAAAAGTATAAAATTGAGAGATAAAATAATAAAAATGATGAATTGAGAACCTAAAATGAACATTGAGGACTCCGACAGTTACACAAATGGATAGTGTGACAAGAACCATAGTGAAGAGAAGATATTTTCCCAGGAGTGGTACAGCCAATGAAGTTGGTGGGATGATTTCAGCCAATAGGAGAAAGAAGACAGTGAGAGAAAGAAGTATAGAGATACAAAGTGTAACTTTCTCTCCAGAATCGGATGGAAGGTAGAAAACGAGTACAGTTAGGAATGAAATCCCTACACATGGAATGATGAGGTTGACGGTGTAAAACAACGTCTTGCGTCTCATTGTCAAGTTGAAAGTGATATCTGAAAAGGGATAGACAAGGAGAACCACAAGACTAGTAGATTAATTGATTTTAGTTTTCAATTTAAAATTTTATCTATTCTTTGTTAGAAGAAGAGAGGAGAGAGTCTGAGTGACATGGGACAAATGGACAAAATGTATTAGATCTTCCCTTCAAGCCCATTTTCTATTTCTATAACTTCTATTCCGGACTTTTCTAACGCAAGCATGTTTTAGCCATAAAAGTAACAAATGGGAGTAATTACCCAATTCAGACGACACATTTTTTTCTCTTTCCACACGCTTCCAATTCATCTCCACTTTCTTTTTTCTCCTCTCTTGTCCAAATAATAGAAAATGAGCAGAATGACTTGTAGACTACAGAATTACATTAGCTCTTCCTTTCACTCCTTTTCTTATGTCGTCAAGATAAATAATTACAAACTTTTATTTTTTTTTTTAGAAAATAGTACGACTAAAGAGAGTTAAATTGGATTAAATTACTTATTATACTAATAAAACTTTTAAGATCTGCTCCGTTTTTTGTCTTTTTTTTTAGTATTATATATCACTGTCTTATTTTTCATTATACAGTGGTTAGGTTTCAGCAATTAGACAATAGATACAGAGCGTCATTAAAAAGAGTCATTTTTCATAGTCATAAGAATGACTGGGCGTGGGTTTGGTTTTTGTGTTCCATAAATTCCTTCTGCTTTATTAAATGTAAAACGTGGCTTTCCTTGTGCTGTGTGTATTAAATGCAAATTGGAAAGAAAGTAAAATCTTTTTTTTTCTATGTATTTATCTAATACAGGTTGTTCTAATGACAAGATAACTTGAAAACGTCACTTTCGTTGAAATGGAGTGTGGTGACTCTATGCATGCGAAAAATTAAAAAAGGAGGGAATTTATCCAACGGTAGAGTGAATCTAGAAAAAGTTGGCAAAATAAAACTTTAACTTACTGTTCTAAACTTTCAACTTTACGTAAACGAGTGGAGGATCTGTGCTTGATGTAAAAATGGCACTAAATTGCCTTTATGCATTGAAAATTGCCTTATGCACTGAAAATTGCCAAACATTTTTAGGCTCACTGTAGAATGGCATGGATTTGCTTATGAGTTTTATTGTTTTCCACATGATATGGAGAGTGAATGGGGTTAATTGAGATAGTGGCCACAGTATGAGATTGAAATTCTTTTGGAGAAATAGCATAGGTTATTGCTACTCATTGGGGTAGCAAAGGCTTGTTAGGTTATTTTTATTTTTTCAAATATTGACAATCCAAAAGGTAAAGTTCCGGTTGTATTTGTTGATTTTAAAAGAGCATTTGACTCAGTAAATCATGAGTTACTTTTTTTAAGTTTGGCTCATGATCTAGAAATTGATTCNGTTAAATTGTTAAGAAGTTATTTGTGTGACAGGAACATCAAAATAAGATTTAATGATAAGACGTCAAAGTCGTTTAAGGTTCATAATGGTGTACCACAGGGTTCCATTCTTGGTCCTTTACTATTCTCTTTGTTTATCAATAATTTAAATAAGATCTTCAACTCAGAAGATATTCAATTTATATTATACGCGGATGATCTAGCCATCTTTACTTTTAATAAAGATCTTTCCAAAAGTAATGAAATTATTACAAATGCTCTTTACAATCTTGATAATTGGTGCTTGAAAACAGGGATGCACATGAATTATGACANCCATCTTTACTTTTAATAAAGATCTTTCCAAAAGTATGGAAATTATTACAAATGCTCTTTACAATCTTGATAATCGGTGCTTGAAAACAGGGATGCACATGAATTATGACAAAACTGAATTTATGCTATTTAGTAAATCGCATGATAATTCAACATCCATTGATATTTCAGAAATTAAATTTAATAATAAATGGATTAGAAGGACAAATTCATTTAAATATTTGGGAGTGTTATTAGATCCAGCTCTTGATTTTGATTTACACTTTGCTAATATCAGTAAAAAGGTTTCAGTTTCTTGCGCAAAACTGAATAGGTTAAAACGGTCCTTTAATAAACAAATTTTTGTTATTCTATTAAATGCTTTTGTCTTTTCACATATAGATTTTTGTATAGCGGTATGGGCTGTTCAGTCTATCAATAAATTAAAATTCATTCAAAATAAAATCAATAGACTTTTAATAGCTTTCTTTTTCCCTACCCTTTCAAAATCTAGGAAGAAGATATTTGGTTCGCGCATCATTTTTAACTCAAATTTTCTGGATATAAATGAGTCGGTACTGTTTGATATTTATGAAAGTTGCAATATGCACTCTGTTCCAGAAAGATCTCAATTTTACACTTTGATCCAAACCTATAAATTATTGAATTTTCAAGACTGCATTGAAAATCTATCGGATCATTTAATTCCGAAGGTTTCTACTAGAGCTACTATATCGGAGGGATCTCTTAAACCTCTGGTACACAAATCAGAAACTTTTAAGAGGTCATTTGTTTATAGAGCAATTCAAATATGGAACACTTTTGTAATTCATAATAGAGGTATACCATTATCCTTTAATCTATTTAAAGAGAAAGCGGCAAAATATGTTATGATCGATCGAATGAACCAATACCACTATAATTGACTGATTGACTTTGGAATTCTGAGTTTTTGTGAAATTTGATACAAAACTTAAATGTATTGTAGTTTATTGGTTTAACTGCAATATTCACTTCCNTTTTGTGAAATTTGATACAAAACTTAAATGTATTGTAGTTTATTGGTTTAACTGCAATATTCACTTCCTGTATTGCTATCTATGAGGAAGTAATTACTATGTAATTTACACCTAAGTTGATAATTAATATCTGTTTCAACTCTAAAGTCATGTATGACTATAAACATAACTAATACTAATTTTTAACTCTTTAGATTTAGTCCCGTACGGGGGTGTCTAAGTAATATTAACATTTTTGTATCTAAAATGATTCTTGTGACACCTAAATAAATTACATTCAATTCAATTCAATTCAAAATTAGGGTTGCCCCAATAGTGTATTTGTTTGCTTTAGCTATTTTAAGTAAAAGGCTAAGAAAGTGTGTTGGAACACCCTGTTCGTTAGCACTTGTGTGATGAAATAAAAACACATAAATTTGTTTCACTTCCAGATACATCCTATTCTATGATTACTAGAAAACATGTGAACTTTCCACTCTTATTTCATCACACTACAGATATGAACAATTTATGACAATTAGAATTAAGGTTAGAGTGGGGTATAAATCCAATTGAATGCTTTCTCTAATTAAAGACGTGAAGGTGAAGAGTTGAAAATTTTCGTTTTTGTAGATAAAAGAAGAGAATAGTTCTTCTGAACGTGACCTGGTCTTCTGAAATGGCTAAATTGGGATTTCTTGGTCATGGTGACCTGACTGACTGAGAAAGATTACGTGATATACGATGGACATGAAGTCTTTTGGGAAATAAGCGTAAATACTCTTTGACTCAGAAAAGTTATATAAAAACTACAGTATTTGGCTTAGTTTTCTTTCCAACTCCTATAGAAGACAAAAGAATTGTTGGACTCATCTTTTCAGAATTCGAAGGAATTTTTGGATTTTCTTTTTTGGAACTCTTCGCTCTGAGGATTCTTTGTTAACAACGCCCCACTTTCTTCTTTTGTTTTGTTCTCGGACTTACAGAATGTTGTCATACGTATAAGTTTCTACAGAACCGAAATGGACAAGACTTACAGTACAGGGTTACCCAAATTTTTCTACTCTTGTGAAAATTAGTTTCTCCAAAAACAGTTTGGAAAAATTAAAAAATAAGAATTGAGAGCGAGTTTTGAAATAACCCTTGTTATATCATTCCATTCTAACTCAAATCGAACTCACCTCCTTAATGTGTACTTATTTATGTCGGACAGGGTATAATTTAAGTTGTGTAGTGTAAAGTTGGCTCAAACATCATTCTCATTGTCAAATCTCAAAACAACAGTATGTTGGCTGAATCTTACATCTCATATTCTCTTGGTTTCACATTTGTGTGTATTGGCTATCTTTTGCATATTCTCGAGAAAGTAGGTGAAAAGAAGATGGAAAGAATTTGTGTAACACCCTGAATGTTCTAAATTTATTGAGCCTAAAGTCGAGCCTGGACAAAAATACCTTAAGCATTCCATGAACTGTGGAATATCCAAAAATAAATTTATAATAGCAGTTGTCAAGTTAGTGTACTTTTAACTAAAAATACACCAGTTTTTGTTTCCATTTTTATATACATATGGTTCGTTGCCTTGGGCTTTTGTTTATACTGCAACGAGAAAATATTAGAATTCAAATATACTTGATGTTCCTTGGTTATGGCTTTTTATTGCATATCGCTCAAAATTTAGGTCAATAAGTTATAATTTTTTTTACGTTTAGTGAAATAACGTTTAAGAAACACTAACTACTACAAAATCCTACAATCATTAACTATCAGTGAGTGAGATCTAATTTAGATCTAATTTTTAGTAAAGATTTATACTTATTTGATTTAGTAATACTCGTATTCTTCCAATAATAAAAATGGCGCTTACTTTCGCTTTCTTAGATCTCACTGTAGATATAATTTGTTTTAATGGGAAAATAATATAAAAATAAAAATTCTAAAATCTTCATCTTTGTATTTTTTTTGTCGATTTCGTTAAGTGAAGTTGTCGTGTTGATTAATATGCTAGATGAAGTAAAGTAACTTTTACCTATTCTAACTTTCTCAAAAGAACTCGTAATGAAAAGGATAATTTATAGAGAAAGTTCTTTATTTGTTATTACAGAAAACTTGGAAGTTTATCCTTTGTATGATTATAACTTTTGTTGAGGGAAGAACAAAACAAGGATAATAAGAAAGTTCCAATTTCCAAATACAAATAATCTAAAGCTTCCTTTCATCCTTTAGGTATTAGGGATGCAAACAAGCCGAGCGACCTGAGTTTTTCTTTGGGTCGATAAAATATCAGCTCAACTCGACTCATGGCTCATTTCGCTGAAAGAGATCGAGAGCTGGCTAGTTAGACATTGCTTTGGTGTAATGGAAAAATTTATTTCTACTTCGACCTAATGTTCTCACCGTATACACGCAAAAGTAGATTTTGAGTAATATTTGTTGATGTTCGTGAGTGCAATATCTCTTATGTATAGCGTCCTACTTATCATATTGTTCGAATTCAAGAAAATTATGAGTACAAATTGGCGATGATGGCTTATTACTGAGATTTTTGTTTGTGTAGCTTTGTTTTTGTGAACGAAATTTAGGAATTATAAAGATAAATTTGAAAACAATTATTAATGAGATTAGTGGCATGGAATCATAAATTATAGAAGCTGGGAAGAAAATACCGAGATCTGTACGAAAACGACAAGGTACTACTTATGTAAATAAATGAAGTGAATCCCAGCCAATGAAACAATTAACCAATTATCGTCATAAATAATAAAATTTAACTTTTGAATTTGCGTGGGGCATATAACTTTTTACACAGCATTTGTCGATGAATTTCAGCAATTCACCATAAATTTAAAACTTAAAAATTTGGCAATGTGGGAAATGAGTCAAAAAGTAGAGTAGCCGGTGTATTTTTACACTGGACCATAGGTCTCCTTATCTCACAGAAGAGTTTTTAACTCATGCTTGTCATTATCTCTGGGGATTAAAGCCTCNTTTACACTGGACCATAGGTCTCCTTATCTCACAGAAGAGTTTTTAACTCATGCTTGTCATTATCTCTGGGGATTAAAGCCTCGCTTGGCTACTGTTAGAGTACGAGTCTCCTCACATCTAACCACCGGGCGATACAGAATCCTTTCCACAGAACCCCCCTTCCCAATAACACTGGTCCCCAGTGTTCATTCTCAAGAGCCTACTGTATCCTCTAACCCAGTACACCTAAACTTAATTTTCTACGGATTCGGCAAACGGCGGAAATTCAAACGCCCAAATTATTAATAACTAAAGAGATAACCTAACTAACGGCGTGAGAACCCTGGAAGACCTTGAAAAAGTCTTGGGGTTGGGGAGACTCGAACCGGGATTCTGCTCGCCATCTTATGTGGGAAATGAGTCAAAAAGTAGAGTAGCCGGTGTATTTCTACACTGGACCATGGGTCTCCTTATCTCACAGGAGAGTTTTAACTCATACTTGTCATTATCTCTGGGGATTAAAGCCTCGCTTGGCTACTGTTAGAGTACGAGTCTCCTCACATCTAACCACCGGGCGATACAGAATCCTTTCCACAGCAACCTGGCTCACGAGTTATGCTAGGTTTGGATAGTTTTTTGAGAGCGATGCGGATGCAAAGCGTTACTCTTTCTCAACGCTCGGTATCACCGTACATAACGAGTGAATAGCGTGTCAACTTCCTTAGCTTTCTGCATTCTTAAGACATTTGGATTTATAATTTGCAATTTTGGTTCAGTAAATACATGAGTTTATTGTCGGAAAACGTAACGTCCCTCAGAAGAGGGACAAATATGTGGAATAGTTGAAGCATATATTCTATACCCAAGGAATAGTGAACATAGACTCCTGTAACTTAAGTATGTCTTCGCCGTCTCTGCCAAGAGATGAAGAAAAGCACAGATTATGAATCCGTCTCCATCAAAAATACTTGCTGGTGATAACTGGTGAATTATCATCATATAAGTCATGGTTTGAAACAACAGTTTCCTAATCGGCTCTGTAGCACAATTGGTAGTGCATTAAGTCCTGTTTAGCTAATAGTCGTGCTCAATCAGAGATTAAATTTTTGGGTTAATTGCTGTTTCAAACCTTGGCGGGGAACTTGTTCTCCGTCAAACAGAAAAAAGTATGGAAGAACACAGGGCAAACAGGCGGAGGGATTAAAAATAGTTCCCATTGGGAGAAAGGAGAGAATTTTAAAACTCGTAGAGGTTTTCTCTCAAAGGTTGCACTCTGCCCTTCCGCAACTCGAACGTTGCATCGGAAAAGTCAGGCTCGGCAAGATGGGACCCGTTGACTCGAGGGTGTCAAGAAAATATGTAAACTTTTCCTCTCTCTCATCGCAAAGGTATGGAAGTCCTATGGAAATGGANTCGAGGGTGTCAAGAAAATATGTAAACTTTTCCTCTCTCTCATCGCAAAGGTATGGAAGTCCTATGGAAATGGAAAAGCAACGAATTTTTGTGTCAAAATCAAAAAAGTTGCCTCACGCCGTATCGTAAAAACACTATAAAACCTAGCTTTAGTCCATCTAAACGAACGAGCCAATATCCCAGTTCTGATCGCGGATTTATATGAGTAATCGCAACCCAGTTTAACTCAAACTTGGTTTGTTTGCAAATCTAGTCGGTATCAACAGTTTATAAATTTTTGTCTGTATTGGTGACATAATAGTAGCATAACGTATGCGTTTATGCGCTAAAAATTCACAAAAAGTCCTTTTTTTCAATCAGATACCAATGTTTCGAAATTTCTTTAAACTTGAGTGCCTGAAAGCTAAAAAGTTTTTAAATTATGTTGCAGGATGAATGAGGGTATTACTCGGTAGAACGAACGCAAGAATAATGAAAACCGAAATTTTTAATTAGCACAAATGTAGAAAAATACCTCACCTGGATAGGGTTCAATAAGTCCAGGATAATATTCTTCGTTTCTTCTTGCAGGGACTTCAAGTATATCCCATTCCACAGATAGATAAAATTCTTTGAGATCAATCCCTACCACCACTAAATTGCTTCCTGCAGTTTGGTCCATGTGTTGTAGATCAACCTTTAAAATAAGAAAAAAAATAAGGTATCTTCATATCAAGAAATGTAAACAATACTACAAATTATATAATAATTTTGCAAAAATAGTGCCACCCTTCCAGAGATTCAATTTGCCGTTACTGTAAATTTGAGCTCTTTTCAAACATGTCGTTCTGGAGGTAGAACTACCAACCTTTGCCATTACACTGAAATGATTCATTGTGAAATTTGTTCGCTCTGGGAGTTGGAAGAGCGACAAATATAACTTTGGCAGTACTTATTACCGTTACCATTCTATCTTCGGGAAAATGGCAGCCCATAATTGCATTTTACCCTTCTTTATGCATTCATCGCACCGTACAAATATGTAATATTTATGAAAAAATATTTATGTACATTAGAAATTTATTGCCATGCATACCAAACTCAGCGAATCCTTTCAAAGTACCAGTAGATTACAAAAATTCCTGTCATTGTCGTGTTTCAAAGTATGAAATAGATGCTACAAACAATTAAATATTTGAATATGCAAAATATAAGTGATGCTCATCACTAAGTAAATAAATTATTACTAAGTTAGTTAAGTTAGTTAGGTAATTAAGCTAGTAAGAACTTATAAGTTTATTACTAAATAAGTGACGCCTTGTTAAGATCCTTAGAGATGCGATAACTCGTAGGTATACCACTTCAAAACATACAAGCATTTTGTATTAAATTAAATTTAAATAGTATAAAAAAACTTTATATTCTACAACCTCCTGTCACTAGTGTAAAAAGTGTGGATGCAGAAAATGACTCTAAAACGCAGGCTTATTTATACTTTTGATCACAATTAATTCAAAACATATTAAATCTGCTTGTAAACTCAGTTTGTTGAAGAATGATAAAAAATAAAACAAGGTGCAATATTTGCTGTTGATTGATAAATTCATAAATTCTCTAATCATATATTTTACAAAAAAGTTTAAAAAAANGGTGCAATATTTGCTGTTGATTGATAAATTCATAAATTCTCTAATCATATATTTTACAAAAAAGTTTAAAAAAAATTTAACAAAAAGGAAAAAAATTATTATTTTTTAACTATGCAATAATTCATATCTACATTCTTTGATNTAAAAAAATTTAACAAAAAGGAAAAAAATTATTATTTTTTAACTATGCAATAATTCATATCTACATTCTTTGATAATGCATTCAACATTCAAAATTCCTTCGGGATTGATGGTCTTCATAATAAAGCCAACTACTAGATTTGATTGACCAAAGAGATNAACATTCAAAATTCCTTCGGGATTGATGGTCTTCATAATAAAGCCAACTACTAGATTTGATTGACCAAAGAGATGTGTAAAAGAGGTTGGGGTACAATTTCACATCAAATAATACGATCATACGATTGATAAAAGTTATTATAAATTTTATAAATTATGTTATATGTTTTATTGTTTATTTTTGTTGAGTGTGGTGTGCGGTGGATGCATAAAGAGGGCANATTTTATAAATTATGTTATATGTTTTATTGTTTATTTTTGTTGAGTGTGGTGTGCGGTGGATGCATAAAGAGGGCAAAAAAAATCCAATTTTAGGTGGTTATGTTCCCAAAGTTAGAATGGTAAGGGTTGTACCGTTCTGTTTGATTGAATTCAAACTGTATAATTGAGGATCCTACAAGCAATATTTAACAACGATAGAAGATGTTACAATTTGACGTTTGTTTGTTAACGAGGTGTCGAAGCTACCCCATATGCTTAATGTAATACTTCTTGAGGACACACGGCATACAGAATCATCTTGTGACGAATTGGAGCATTACTTAGAGTATCATTTGGAACCCATCCTCAAAGTTCCAAGTCAAAGTAGATATATTTGGTGCCCCCTAGGGCACAAACTACATGTAGAATCTTCGCAATTTAATGAAATGCTGCAAAGGTTTCGTGAACCGCTTACTAATCAGCATATTCAAAGTCGAGGTCAAATTCACAGAACAGCAAATTGAATCTGGAAGGGCGGTCCTACCGCTTCATGTTCTGAGAAAGCCTTTTGCGTGCTTTTTAGCCATCAATAAAATATTATCCGAATAATAGTGGTTTGGTTATACACCCGACAAGAATGATATACAGGGATATCCAAACTTTTTTACCCATGTGAAAGTCATTTTCTTCAAAACAAGTTTTGAAAATTTAAAAATTGTAAATTTAGCACGCATAATTTGAAATATAATTCAAGTTATTTAGCATTAAGTTGGTTCACACAAATCATCACACTCATTCTCAAAACTCAAATGAAAGACTTTGTTGGCCAAATTTCCACTTGATGTTTTCTTGTTTCCAAGTTTGTGTATTGGCTACATTTTGCTTGTTTTGGAGAAAGATGAGGGGGAAGAGGACCTGGGAAACGTAAATCTATGTCCAGATCAATTCTTTGAATTTAAGGATTTTTGTTCACCATGTCAAATTTTGTAACCGCTATCATTGGAAAAAAAAATTTCTGTCAGGTTTGGCAACTAGAAGACAGTCGATTGTGCTGAAACTGCACAATGCTACTCTATGTCATTGTGTTCAATGTTTAAATGGGAATCAAGAAGATTCTATGCTCTGATTTGCCGCTAGCTGGCCTTGAAGTTAACATAGTCGGTAAACATTATGTTACTTCCAAGGCACCTTAGCAGCCATACGGCACACAATCTTTTTGAGACCAATTTAAATATTGTTTAGAATGGTTTTTGCAAAGTTTCATAACAAACGGCTGAACGCTCGACTACTATTCTTATTAACTTCAAAGTCTGCTATGGGCCAAACGTAACATAAATTTTTTGTTGCAATGATAAATCTTACTGTACTTGATTTGATGAACATAATATGTCAACTCAGAGAATTGACCGGGTCGCAGATTTACATTGCCCAGGATCCCTCTACCTTTGGTGAAACCGGGGGTAAAAAAGTATGAATAACCCTGTATGAGTTACATATGATTTATAATTCATTAANTACCTTTGGTGAAACCGGGGGTAAAAAAGTATGAATAACCCTGTATGAGTTACATATGATTTATAATTCATTAATAAGTCCAAGCATTACGGTTTCTACTTCTACTAAAGAATACCTGAAAACCGTCGTATGTCCATGATCCAAATTTCATTGTACAACTTTGTTCATCGAATGGAAACCACTCAACGTTTATCTGTAAAACAATGTCATAAAAATTACATCAAAGTAATGGATTTGACAAAATCAATAGTGGATAGTGCATACTTCACAAGATGACTTGTAAATCGCTGGAGGTTTCCATACAACTTCTCCAGTGTAATGTAGCGTCGCTTTTGTCATCAATGTAACTTCATAATTTCCATCCGCACTAAAAATTAATTCCAAACATCATACAAGATAATTCTTTTAGTCTTAATAATTTCATTTTCTTTTGGACCAACTTATTGAAAAGCACAATATCAGGAAGCCAAATGTGTTCTGATGGAACANAATTCTTTTAGTCTTAATAGTTTCATTTTCTTTTGGACCAACTTATTGAAAAGCACAATATCAGGAAGCCAAATGTGTTCTGATGGAACATAAAGCTGTTCTACACCGCCATATTCCATAGGATCCCAACTCATCTTGTAGTCCATCCATTTCTAAAAAAAAATAAGTCATAATAACTTATTAATTGATAACTACTCAACTCAACATCTTCATTTATCAATATAATACCTGTTCCACCCATACATTTGTCGTCATAACCTGGCTTTTCAAATTCTGAAAATAAGTGTTAAAAAAATGAGTTTTCGGACTGCTGGTTCCTGATTCGCCGATTACTATGTATAATAACAAAGGATAAAAATTGAGTAGCCAAAGTTATAAAAAAACCCAACAATGGGAACCTAAATCTTTTTTTTTTCTTATTGCTTTCTGTTTTTCTTCATATAATATTAATGTTTAGCCAGATCACAAAAATGTACTTCTAAAAGCTCATACAGTAGAGTAAAAAGTATGAGATTAGACAAACAGAAGCAAAACGTTAAATATGAAAGTAACAGATCGATACAAGACAGAAATGAAGAAGAAAAGATGAAAGCAAAAGCTAAAGACACAAAAATTATCTAAAAAAAAAATTTTTTTTTTTAGAAAATTTTTAAAAATTTAGCAGAATAGTTGTTAAATATCTTACGACGTCAATTAACTGTGATAGCTTGAGTCCTAGCTTAACAGTTAATTTTTCTGACATATTAGCTACTGGGCGAATGAGGCGATTATAGTCAGTGAGAAGCTCATCGTAGAGAAGTTTTGCATCTGGATTGGCTTTCACAATTCCTAAAAAAAAGAATCAATTGATTAGTAGTATAAATCAATTGATTGAACTAATCGATCATATTAATAGTGATATGATTTCTCAGACTTATTTAGGCTATGGATAATCTCAGAATGAATCGTTATTAAAATACTAACCATAAAATTGTAAACAGGTGAGGAAAATGATCAAGTGTTTCATTCTTCCGGTTTAGTTAGACTTAAAAATCTTCTTTGGCTATCACAAAAATTCTATTTAAAAAATACACTTACTTAAAGCTTTCTAAAAATTGTTTTATTTACCAAAATTTCAATTTTTATCAAGTTTCTTCTATCCTGCACAAACTTCTATATCCAACTGCTTTCTCTTCCGGAAAGATTCGAGCAGACGCAGAGACTTTTCCTCATCTCAAACTCAAAGATCTACTTCAACAGTATAGATCTTCAAAACATCTCAAATCTATTGACAAAAGTTTTAAAATAATTCTTTAATTTTGATTCCAAGACATCATTTGTGCTCATTTTTATTCTAATTTGTAGATTTGTTTATATCCAGCAGCAGCAGGACCAGTGACGAGAAAATTGAAACTGATGACATATTCTTACAATTACCAAAGCGTCTCACTGAACGGTAATTACAAAATAGTTTGAGAAGAAGGTATTGAGAACATTCAAGTTTGTTTATTAACTATATATTCAACCAGCGCAAAATGAACAAAACAGTGAAACATTGTCTTCGGTGTCAAAGAGTAGGATTAACATAGATTTTGTTGAAAGTAGTTAAAATTAGGCAAATATGATGTTGATTAAGCTCGTCGTCTTCCTAAGCGTCGGTTGACATCTCCGCCTGATTTATTGTTCATGCGACTCAACTTCATCAAAAGAAAGCTTCCTGGACTTTGTCGCTTATTCCGAAGATCTAAAAACAAAATTTTGTTTACTAAATCACATTTTTTTTCCCTAGATAAATCAAATAATTACATATTAGCCAAAGCCAATCTGTTTGGTGAACTCTCTGAAACCATAGATTTGCATCAAAGCGACAATAAAAAAAATTTTTTTTTTTAAAGTTTCTATATCATCGATTGATTCAACTTGACTTACCATCAATCATAGCTTCCAGATCGTCNTTTTTTTTTTTAAAGTTTCTATATCATCGATTGATTCAACTTGACTTACCATCAATCATAGCTTCCAGATCGTCATTGGTTACCGTCGGTAAACTTCTTAAATTTTTCTGGTTCTGACTGACTGAGCGTGGGACAGGGTGGTAGGGATTGTTTTCTGCCTTCTTTGAACCCCGAGTTGTCTGACCTGCTGAGGTTGGTCTTCGCATTGGTGCAAAATCACTAGGATGTGACAGCCAGAATCCAGCACGTTTCCAAAGATAAGGCGGAATGTGAGTCTGCTCATCTTCGGCAGCATCTGTTAGAAAAATAAACAAATTTTGAAGAAAAAAAATTATTTTTTTATAAATAACGTAAGGATCTGGTTTAGGGTATTTAACTTACCATAATCCTCTGGTTCGACAACAATGTCAATGTCTTCTCCATCAAGCACAGGGACAGCAAGTATTTTCCCACTCAATGTAAAGAAGAAAGTAATTATGAATGCGATTCGAATAATAAAACTCATTATGATTGACTATATTAGAAATGATAGACAAAAGTTTGCTCCAAATGTTTAAAATTTTCAAATATTGTCGACTACGGGTAAATTGTTTCTATGTTTTCTGTGTAGAATTTCTACCACTTGACTGGTTAGATAGGAGCTAGTGACACTTTGCTTTTATAAGAGCNTTCTACCACTTGACTGGTTAGATAGGAGCTAGTGACACTTTGCTTTTATAAGAGCGAATAAGATGAAAGACGATCTTGTGAAAATACTTGAATCCCAGAAATGATCCCTTAGATTATTAAAGAAAAACCGGAGTGTCAAATCTCGAATGAGTGAAAGTTGAAATCTGAGAAAAAAGAAAGTTTAGATTTGGTCGTCTATCACTTTGAAACCATTTGGTTCACTAGACACNCGAATAAGATGAAAGACGATCTTGTGAAAATACTTGAATCCCAGAAATGATCCCTTAGATTATTAAAGAAAAACTTGAGTGTCAAATCTCGAATGAGTGAACGTTGAAATCTGAGAAAAAAGAAAGTTTAGATTTGGTCGTCTATCACTTTGAAACCATTTGGTTCACTAGACACAAGACACGATACAAACCATCCTTCCGTCACCATCAGCGCCATTTTCACTTCCNCAAGACACGATACAAACCATCCTTCCGTCACCATCAGCGCCATTTTCACTTCCTCCTCACTTTTTAACTCTGTCTGAGCCTTCTCCATTGAAAAATTAGGAACTTCTCGTTCTCAGAAAAAATGTACGTCATTCTCTTCTATATCCTCTTTGACATAATGCAAATGATAAATTCGAATAATGATCTGAGACAGGAGGTCAGTTTCCCACGGTACTCATAAAACGCCTACAATGTTAGGCACTTTGGTCAGTGATACGTGAGATTTTGGCTCATAATGAGAACCCTAACTATTTACGAATTATTCAGCTAAACATACATGTGCAAAGGTGAATAATAAATAAAGTTTTGTGAACGGACGTAGGCATATGTTGCAATACTGTGAAGTTTGACCAGATCAGAGGCTACGTGTTAAAATATTTTGAAATTTTAAACCGCAAAAGTCGACGATGATCCGCTTACGAGATAAAACTATTCAAACCTTTATGTTGAACTTTCATCTGGTATGAGGAAACGGTGACCGAACCGTTTAAACTCATGTTCCAAACACTGCAAACCAAATGAATTTACGATGAACTGTTTGCGAGCTATTCAAATGCTTGATGGCGACCTTTGTCTGGATCACCGTCACTGACATTTCATCTTTGAGCTTTTATTATGCAGTCAAAGATCGTTAAAATAAGTACTGGATATAGCACCAAGCATATTATAACAACACGAAAATTCCATCTTGTTTCCAATTATGGAGCTTATAACATAAAACTTGTGGGTTGAAGCAAAATCAGCAATAACAACAATCCCAGCTATAACAACTTTATTTTTATCGAAAAATTCTAAATTTCTGTCCTATATAACAACAATCGCCAAGAATTTAATCAATTAGAATCATCCTTAACCTCCCTTGGTTGATTTTACAATTAAGATTTCTCCAAAATTCATAGATAAGTAAAGGTAGTATTGCATTAAAGAATGTTTCATACAAATCCTGATCTACGATTAGGATTTTTTCTGAAAAAAGAGCCTTAGAACCTTNGTTGGGTTTGTTTGATTTTTTTATAGTTTTTACTTTGTACTTAAATGTAAGACAACTTCACCCAACTGCCACAGGTAGTGTAATTTGATGGATTCAATCAATTTTGGTGAAAGTCGAAGAAAATCAGTAACGTTTTATTTTAAACACCCTGTATTTAACGATGCAAACTTCTTAAGAGCTAGCAGGACAACAATTTTTGTGTTCCTATTAGGGTGGTTTTATAACGAATTTTGACTGTAACAAGACAGTTTAAACGTATGGTTAATAGACNTTGTGTTCCTATTAGGGTGGTTTTATAACGAATTTTGACTGTAACAAGACAGTTTAAACGTATGGTTAATAGACAGAGAAAAGTGATTTTACATTTTGTTTGTTGTCGCTTCATATGGCTAGAATAACCTTTTGGTGTTTTTAGTGCCGAATTTTATTATGCATTTCATTTCTCTGTTTAACTTTTGTCATAGAAACCCTATCTCAGACTTAAATTGAATTTGAAAAGTCAACTGGATCCCGCGAGGAGACCCAGCTGACTTTTGGAAGCTTCTACTTCCCTTTCATTTCTAATTATTCCCTCCCTATAGGTTAGAGCCTTAAGCTCAAGAGTAATAATAGTAATAATAATGTTAGTAGGGCTGAACCCTAATATTATATAAAAAGTCAAAAAAGTTGTTGTNAGAGTAATAATAGTAATAATAATGTTAGTAGGGCTGAACCCTAATATTATATAAAAAGTCAAAAAAGTTGTTGTCTGGGCGTCTTTCGCTCAGTTGTGTTTTGAAATCTGAGGAATAAACTCCTCAAGTTTAATTCCAAAAAATTGGAAAGTTTTTGATTTATAGTTTTATTTCTTTTATTAAATTAAAGTAATTTAGAGGTNTTTAATTCCAAAAAATTGGAAAGTTTTTGATTTATAGTTTTATTTCTTTTATTAAATTAAAGTAATTTAGAGGTCACAGGTGAGGGAAATCTCCAGAGGTCATCCCACAGGATAATAGGAACCTGCAGACCTCTCCACCTAATCTACAGAAACCTGAGACGTGAGAAGTTTCCTGAACCTCTTCAAGAGTTATTTCGTCGTCTGTTCAAGTTTCGAGAAGACATAGCCAAATACGAAGACATGCCACCATTCAGAATTCTTACGGACGATGACTTGTTTGAATTGTGCCGATTAAGACCACCTTCAGAGAAACCCCTGTTGGAAATTTTTACTCAGAGTCAATTCCAAGAGATACATCTCAAAACATGTCATGAATAACAAAATAAAGTTATTTCAAATTATTAGCCGATATCCTCCTACATCAGAATTACCTGCACCATTGGCTCCAAAAGTAAGAACTCCGAAACGGAAATCTCTTCCCAGAACAACTCAAAAGATATGTCAAAAACTTGACGACCAAAATTCAGACTCAGAATATGGGCTCGACTACTTTGGAGCTCCGGCTGTGCGTTCCATCGCAAATTCTCAGAATTCAATGGAACCACAGCCGTCGACCAGCTCAACAAATAAGCTCCCCACGTCTGACAATATGGAAGACATCTTGGACCTTGTCGCTGAGGATGACATTTTTCGACCGAAGGATATCAACGAACCTGTCCAAGACGAACTTCAAGGCCTCAGCGATCTCGAGGAACATGAAATAGAACCTCCCTCGGTGCGCCCTCGACTCGAAGTGGAAGTTTTTGAAAACTACGAAATCAGCTTTCCTAACAATCTCTTCGTTCCTGCTCCGGCTACTTCAACACCTACTCCAATCACGGTCTCTGTTGCAGTCGGTCCTCAACCAGCCATCTAAATACATCCATGTTTCATCTGCTGGGACTTGGAAGACTTCCACAAAAGGGGATCAAGCAGATGCTGGTTCAAGACCCCTCAGCAGAAACAAGCCCCAGGAGCAAGAGAACGGATGCTGGCTAACAAGGCTGAAGCTCGTATTAGATTTCCAGAGTACTTTCTCCAGATGGCCAAAAACAGGCGACAATAAAATTTCATTATAAAAAGTTTTTTCTTATTATATCCCTTGGTAAGGATACAATTAATCCTTTTCTTTTTTGTTGAGATTGACCCGCTTTTCCTCATTACAAACTACAAACATACGGTCGATATGTTACCAACACCATCTTCACCACTTCGGGAGGAGGAGGTGTCTTGGGGGCGGGATTGTGTCGGAGAAACCCTTTCTCAGACCTAAAATTGAATTTGAAAAGTCAACTGGATCCCGCGAGGAGACCCAGCTGACTTTTGGAAGCTTCTACTTCCCTTTCATTTCTAATTATTCCCTCCCTATAGGTTAGAGCCTTAAGCTCAAGAGTAATAATAGTAATAATAATGTTAGTAGGGCTGAACCCTAATATTATATAAAAAGTCAAAAAAGTTGTTGTCTGGGCGTCTTTCGCTCAGTTGTGTTTTGAAATCTGAGGAATAAACTCCTCAAGTTTAATTCCAAAAAATTGGAAAGTTTTTGATTTATAGTTTTATTTCTTTTATTAAATTAAAGTAATTTAGAGGTAACAGGTGAGGGAAATCTCCAGAGGTCATCCCACAGGATAATAGGAACCTGCAGACCCCTCCACCTAATCTACAGAAACCTGAGAATATTATACACTTATTATATTATGTATACTTCTTTTAATAACATGATGTTGTTATATCGGATATAAACATAATGCTGTTGTCAGCAGCACGTTATAACAATCAGATCTGACGATTCCATCTTGAGATATTAGAGGAATTAAAAAATTAAGTTTAGGTCTGAACCGGACCTTATTCTCTCAACTTTCATACTCTCAGTTTAAGTCTGACTTCATTGCAATTTAAGACGTTAAAATATTAAGTCCAAACCAACATTTGACGAGATTGCTTGAATGCAACATTAAGCTACCCGTAAAATTAAAGAAAACTCGTTTCAATCTTACTACTTTAGATGACGAGTACTGTTTCTTCAACTTCCGGTTTCACAAGAATAATCTGGTAAAATTACGAGAATACTTAAGAATCGATAAGCCGGTTAGGTGTCAACGGACGAAAGTAAGTGCTACAGAAGCTCTTTGCATTCATCTTCGCAGACTTGCCTATCCGAATATTTTTTCACACGTAGATTCCATAAAAAAAATTTTTTTTTTTTTACATATTCTGCATGGTACTGTATGTTGAAATGATTGTTACGTTCGGAAAATCAAGATGTGAGCTATGTAAACAAAAATTTTATCATGATAAACTTCCTTCCAAAATAGTTTTCTTGAATTTGTATCCATATAAAATGAATTTCAAAGTTCACAACATTTTCGAATTATTAAACACATTACATAATTTACGATTAATACTAAACCAAATGAAAATAAACCTTTAATTGTTCCTATAAACTGAAGAAACAAAGTCTTGGTTAGAACCAGTCTTAGGAACTACTATATCAAAAAAAATTGTGGAAAATTTTATAATATATATTTAAATTAAAATATATTTAAATTTTGTAATTAGCAAAATTTTGCTAATATTGCCAATTTGTCCTCCGAATACTGGTTTGAACTTAATCTAAAACCTAATATGAGACGGAATTAGGTGTGAAATTTTAGATACAAAGTCCGAGTCTTACATCGGCATCTTCTCACTCAGCTCAGCTCAATTTTTTTTTTGTTTTAAACGTGTATCCCGTCAATTCCTATTGCTTCCATGACAATTTCCGCTCAGTGTCGTTAGTTTTATCTCACACAGAAAACTTTAAAAAATGAACAAAAAATATTTTTGTTTGAATTTATTTCTTCGGTATTTCTGAGCGCTATTCATCGTTATGTTGTCAATTTTCCATTGGGATTCAATCATTTGAATTCATACGATGCCTGATGACCATGTGAAAGCAAAAATTCAAATTATTTCATTTCAAAATGCAAAAATTAAATCAGCTTCCTGAAGATACAGATGTAAATCCTGTTTTGGATATTGATAACTTACCAAATTTAGAAATTGATTCCGACTTACCAATATTTTCTAGTTCACCACTGATTCAGTCTTTCACTGACAATATGCGGGATTTATCTGATACTAATTTCTCTGAACACCCCATCCCACTTTCCGTCTCACATCGTA
The DNA here is from genome assembly GCA_002738285.1 of Holacanthella duospinosa. NCBI lineage: Eukaryota > Metazoa > Arthropoda > Collembola > Poduromorpha > Neanuridae > Holacanthella > Holacanthella duospinosa. The sequence continues at coordinate 81,622 of NIPM01000248.1, read as the reverse complement.
ATCAGAACTTAAATTCGGCTAGTAGAGTCCCCTGCAAACTGAACCTGTTAAAGTTCGAGTTGCCGGCAATAAGTTCAATTCTGTTTTGTGTCTGGAAAAATCGATTATAAAAACGACAGGAACAAACGAATATTCCTTACTGCCTTTCCGACTCAGACGACTATTAAATTTTCTTTATTAATATTGTTAAGAATTTACAAATTCAGTTTGTATTATGGTAATTTTCATTATGTTAAATTTTTTTAGTAGTTAGTTTATTTAATTAGGAAAGAAAAAAAAAGGTTTCTATTATTATTATTATTCGTTTGTTTCTTAGTATAGTTGTTTCTTTGTGGTTCGCCTTTTATACAATTCTTTTGTATATAAAGTCGTGTTTCTGTGTGTAGAGTTACCAGTTGTCCAGTATTCCTGACCAGCTTCACTGGGAGGGAACGCCGATCAGTCCGGGCTGGAAGAGGATTTTTGTTTTTAAACAATAACGTTTAATTGTTTTAAAAATAAAAAGTAAAAGTTATATAAAAAAAAAAAAAAAAAACAATTTGAGTTTGAGTTTTTTTATTTTGATCGGGTTTTTGGTTGTTGGTCAGTAGTCGGCCAAATAGGTGAGAGGAATTGGAGCGGGAGAAGCTCCAATTCAAAAGTTAGATTTCAATTTGTTTACAGATTTTGTTAACTTAAAGTTTTTCTTTATTTCTGTTAAATTGTTTTTAAAACTGGAAAGTTTTTGAATAACTTTTGAAGAAGAACGGTTTAGCGAAAAAAAAAGGTAAGCTAAACCGTCACAATATATTTTTTTCAAAAGTTTTTTTTTGAATTTTTTACTTTTATTTTTTATTTAATATAATTTATTAAATAAGTTAAAGTTTCCTAAGAATTCTGTGGATTGCGTTCATCATTTCCTGCTCATCGCTCGCAACTCCTAATAGATCGTTGTAAACGGGTGCGTGTAATGATTTAATGCATTGCAATNTTGAAGGAAATTGTGAGACAAAATTTTTTTGTTATCTTATTCTGAACCTCTAGGTAAGTCTTTATGTCGAATGCATAATTATTGCGCCTTACAAATGGAACTTTAGGTACGTTGGTTGTAATTAGGAATTATTCATGCTGCGCAACTAAAAATCAACTACCCACGTACAGTGCTTTTGCGGTTGTAAAAATCCACTGCCCAGGTATAACATGTACATACAACGCTCAATGTGCATGTTCAGTACTTGCTAAGCATGTAAATGTTCACAGTGTATGTACAACACTCACATGCAACGTGGAGTACGCATATAAACTATGATGGGCATATACAAACATGAATTGCGAACGTAAAACGCTTACTGCTCTTGCAAACGTCCACTGCGCACCTATAAAAGCACGCAATATTCACCGCGTAGGTGAGCACGGTATGACCTGGCATTGTATCTACGGTGATACTTAGAAGTAATGATAGCGTCGAACATTTGGTAACTTACGTAGACATCGCGCCAAGGCGTACTGTGTTTTATGTGCTTGTTAGCTTAGTCTATTCAAGATCTCGCGCGTTAAGAAAGCTTTTAGTTACATTCTTTTTGTCGTCATACGTAATTCGACTTTGTAACGTCGTAAATTACGAAACTGATTCTTGTATATTTTAAGTACTGTGCCATTTGTGCGAACAGAATTATTTTGTGCACTTTGAGATTAATATTTCTACATGAGAAAATTAGTCCCCGAGTTCATTGAATCTAATGATTGTTTTCTCAAGTCTACACTGTTATCTTAACTGTTGCTGTATATTGCTTTCATTTGTGACTTGTGAGCAATCCGCATTACTTGTGAAAAGAATTTTTGAAATGCAGTCAAAGCGCGTTATAACAAAGCCTAAATATTAGGTTAGCAAGCTACATGAATTATAATACAAGACAACTTATACCGTTAAACTTGTCAGTTAAAATAACATCAGGTTTTAACAACAATTTAAGTTTTCTTTAAAATTTGTAGGTATTGTCATACCATTTGGGCGTGAACCTCGGCCGGGCTCTGAAATTCAACAATTTGTATATTTTTTCAAAAAATTAGACTTCTGCACGCTATACCGAAAAATAATTCTCATTTAGGCAGAATTGAGAGGTTGAGCATCATTATGATTTTGGTTGGATTTAGGCACTGGGGGTAAATGAGAGCCTTCCATGGTAACTTTCGATATAAACCTCCAAGAGTTCTGAGAACATAAGCTACTTGCTAGCCTCCAACATGAAGATTTATAAATAAATAATAATAAACAAATAACCTAAACAACCGAAAATATAAATACTTAACTTAAAAAAAACTAAAAAAAAAGAAAAAAACTCATGAGGTTACCATCGGAAGTTACCATGAGATCTACCACCTGTGCCTCTATTATACGAATTTTGAAAAAAGTAAAATGCATTCTTATGCGAAAGTCATCAATTGGTGATACATGTAGTGCATGACTGAATAACTGAATGACTGGCTGAATGAATCGCAGTGAATTTGTTCTTTACCATCTTTAATAACACTTTTTATTCATTAGAACAAGAGTATAGAAAATTAAGGAAGATTTTATTTTTCAAAATTTCCCAGCAACTTTGTACTAAAAGTTGTCTAACCGTGTGATTGGTAGCTCACTTTAAGCTAAGCTAACAAAGCTTTGGAAATTGCCAAATTATTTTATCCAATTTTTTAATTTGAGTTGTTTTTTGCAGCATTTACACCACCTAAGTGATCGTGTCAGTTCAAAACAATATTATCTCATTCTACATCAGGTTTTGGCTAATTAATTTGTAATTACAGTGGAAGTCGGTTATAGTAAATCCCTAGGGAACGCGTTAATTCATTTACTATCACCGGAATTTACTATAAACATATAGTAAATGGATGAAGGAATAGTTAAATAATTTACTATAACAGAAGTATTGGTCCAAATTTATTAAGGACCTTATGACATTTATGTCAAAACAAAGTATTTTAAGTGGCCTTGTTATGAAAATAGTCGGTAATTTGTGCCTGTGTTAATAACTGGAATCTGTTTGCTTGAATTTCCGACTATAACCATCAGATTTCTACAAATTTTTTCCACGACATCCTTATCAAGTGTAGCCAGTACATAGTCTCTCAAAGATGACGGGGCTGACCCGCCACTTTGAGTTTGATACAGGGATTGTCACAAAAATTTGGTCTCTGGTGGGGTATGATCCCACGTCTTGGATATTCCGGACCCAACGCACTAACCATTTGTGCTACAGAGCCTAGTTGGGCAATCCTGTTCTCAAACTCAATACAACTCCGAACTCTCCTTCCTGGTCATTCATTGCCAGATAAGAAGTCTACTGTCTCATTTATGAGTACAGTAGTGGAGATTGAGTCTTATGCTCAAATCCCCACAAAGAGTACAAATGTTTCAGTGCTTCTGCGTTTGTTGGTAATTCCGGTTCATTGACTTCTAAATCCACACATTCTTCGTCTTCCTCTTCCACTACGCCTCCTATTTTGTCTTTTTAATATATACGAAATATTGATTAATTATACTCAAAAACATTCCAATCAGAATTTGACTTACTAATTAAGCCATCTACAATTTCATCGTCTGTGGGGACCTCAAAAGGGGCCAAATCATCATCGAATGGTACAAAATCAGTCATTGTTACATTTTCAGGAATCTCAGCTCCAAATTTTTTTGCAAGCTCAAACAGATTGGTTTCAAGTTCAAGTACTTCGTCGTCAGTTACTGAAGAAGTAATTTTGAAATCTTTGAGTGATGAACACAATTTCTTATTGTGTCAGGTTTAACTAAGTCCCAAAAATGTGCGAGAAGTATTGCGACGTCTTTCATGTTGACATCAAAAGCAATCTTGGCTTCCAAGGCATCTATTTGTTTCCTCAAAATTCCCTTACGATAAAAGTGTTTCAGATTTTTTATGATCCCTGCATCCATTGGTTGAATGACACTTGTTACGTTCGGTGGAAGGTAAACAAGTTGAATGTGTGATAATCCAGGAATATTTTGTGGGTGAGCCGGACAATTGTCCAAAAGTAGAAGAACTTTCCGTTTTTCTTTTTGGAGTTTTGAATTCCATTTGCGGCAAAATTTTTCAAAAATCTCTTGCGTCATCCGTGCTTTCTTATTTGCCCGTGTATTCAACAGGAAGATTTTCTAATTTCAATCTTGCAAAACACCGAGGTTTCATATACTTGCCAATAACTAAAGGCTTCAACTTCTCAGTTCCAGTAGCATTTCTACTTAATAAAACAGTAATTCTGGATTTAGAATTTTTCCCTCCACTACATTTTTCTCCTGTAAACAATACATTCATTAATTCTGTGATAATTAATTATAAAAGACTTAATATATGTTTTACCTTTCATTGACAAGCTTTTATCCGGTAGCAATTTATAAAATAATCTACATTCATCTGCGTTAAATATGTTTTCATCTGTGAAATTTTTGATAGTTTTGGCCAAACATTTGTAATCCAATTTTCCACCACTTCCATATCCACCGCCGCACTTTCGCCAGAAATGACTCTAAAATTGATTCCATGACGCTCCTTAAATCTGGAAATCCATGATTCGCTAATCTTCTCGTTTTTTGGAAGTTCATTCAAAGCGGTAGCAAACTGCAAAGCTTTTTCTTGCAAAAGTGGTCCATTTATCGACACATTGAGAGATCTCTGACAATGAAACCACTGAAGAAGAGCGGCGTCGACTTTTGGGAGGAAATTGGGACGCTTTCTTTTCAGTTCCTTTTATTACAATCAATTTCAATTCACATTAGCATTCCCATATTTTTAAATCAATTCTTACCCCGGAAAAATGCTGAAAGTCTTATTCGATTTTGTCTTTGCTTTTCCTAATGATTGTTACAGTGCTGTTTGATATTTCATACTTTTCACATATTGTTTTTCTATCAATGTTTGACTGTAAATCCAATAATATATCACGTTTGTCGTTTAGTGACAGTGATTTTCTTTTTACAATTGTTTTTTTACTTGACGATGCCATTTGCGATTATAAGACAAAGATATATTTCAACTGTCGCAAACTAAACCAGACTAAAATTTTTGAATAGACCGCACTTCTCAATGTCTCACAGAAAAAATACATGCATCATTTGCAATACCCGGAGTCCTACTCAATCGGGGTAAAGATTTTCGTTTACAAAAGCCGAAGTTTTACTATAAACGAACTTACTATATGCGAACATTTTGACATATAAACGGCTATTCATTTGCCGGGAACAGGATTTTCGTTTACATTGACCGGTGATTTGCCATAGCCGTATTTACTATAACCGACTTCCACTGTATTTGGGTAAAAAGTTATATTCTTGCAGCTGTAAATTATAAAGCTCGGGACTGAAGTGCAATGGTCTAATCACGTGGTGCATAAATCTCGCGGCGGGCCCGTGTGCGGCTCTCGGCTATTTGGTTCAGCAATACGTGAAACTAGCGTAGCGTAAAACAATATTCTATGTAAATCATGATCTAAGGTGAGGATTTTTTCTTGAAAAAGGACCTAATGCTTAAGTTTTGATAGCTTTTTTGCGATGCAACTCGACGCGAATTTGCTGGTTTTGACGCTATAACAACTAGATTTGACGACTCCATAATCGTTAACGAGCATTGACTGTAGTTTAATCAATACAAATTATTTCTTGAATTTGAATTGTTTGCATATAAAAAAAAGTGCGGGTTAACGGTGAAGTGCGGGTAATGAGATTGATTTTAACGCAAGGTAATGGTGAATGTGAGTGAGTACAGGTTTAGCGTAACCGCATTTTCTCTTAAAATAGTTTCTTATGTATAACTCACCCGCTTTGGCATTAGTTTATCATTACATTAGCATTATACATCAGCATCAACATGATAATTCAAATGCACCCTTGTTCAGATGGAAGTATCTTGCGTAAGAATGACCAAAATTGAATCCGATTCCAATTTCGAACAAGGATAATAAAAATTTTCGACAAAAACTCACCCGAATAATGAACAACTCATCTCTTCCATCCAAAAAATTTAAATCTTTCAAAAGAAGTTTCATGTTGTAATTGTAGCATTACAATTCTGTCTGTATGTGGCTTTGTTATATCTACATCTCATTCACTTGTTTCTGTCATGTCAATCATACCTCTACATAGACCTTCATATAGGTTTTCATATCTCTTCATAGTTTTCAACTGTACCTGTTAGCTGTCTTGTCTACTTCGTTCGTGCTTTTCTTTCGTATTGCTACGTAATCTTTTCTACTGTTGGTCTTTATGAAAACAAGCAAGGTTTTCCAACTCTTAAATAATGGGCCAATTCCCGTAATTGTATAGAGCGCCTGATAGTATCAAGGTTCATAGTACTTTGAGATTATAGAAAATTTACGGAAAAGTTGTGATAGAATTAACAACTGTCTATTATTAACCGAAATGTGTAAGGAAGATTGTCAAGGGGACAACTAGCCTGTGTTCATAAAGTCACTACAGAGTTGAGAAAATGTGTTCCCATCCCCACAACTCCTCTCAAACAGAATTTGTTTCTCTTGAGTTCGAGTGGAGAGGATTGAATTGAGGGACTATGACATTTATACATGCCTCTGAGTTGATTAGAACTAGTGGGAGCCTCATAGTTTTTTCAACCAATCAGAGACCTCAAAAATTAGTCACGTTTCATAGTTGTATTAATCTCATAGTTTCATAGTCCTATAGTACTATGAAACGTTCTATACAATTGTGGGAATTGGGCCATTAAGTTTTTAAGCATCTAATTTAATATATTTTACTTTATTTAGAATCGGATCGGATTTTGAATGTATTAGCTGGTTTTGGCAAATGTCCCAACTCGTAGTAAAGATTGTAACTTACATTTAAAAACATTAAAGCTTATAATATAAATAAAAATTACTAATTAAGTTAACTCTATAGTTGATACATTCTCTGGCTGAAATTAATTCAGGTTTCTTCGTTCACTTGCTCAAGTGGATTACACTTTTTTAAGTCTGGAGCTTCCTTCTCAAGAGGTCAAATAATTTACTTGTTTCTTATGAAGTAGGGATTTGTGTAGGGCAGAGGAATCAGTAGTTGAGAGGCGATCGAACAGAAAGTCTCACTTCTCCATCGCTCAATTTTTTCATAAAATTCCACGCCTCTGTCCGTGACTTCGACCCCATTTTCGTATCATTGATGGTAGTAATAAGATCCCCTACTCGAAGACCGCCCGATTTTTCGGCTGGTCCACCTAAGGAAAATAACCTTTGAATTTCCAACTTTAAAAAAATTATTGTTGGTTATACTTATTCCGGGCATGCGCCAATGCGCTTCGGTTACAAAATTTTCTAATATAATTCCAACCCAGAGTTGGACCCTTATATTTTTTGCATGTTTGACCCGAGCGTAATGAATTTAATAAGAGAGGGGAACGTGCTATAAAACCACAAAGCTATAAGATCTGACTTTTTCAGCCCCCACAATACTGTGAAAGCTGAAAGATTTGCACTTTTCGTCCATTCGCGGAAAATATTTGTAAGAATTATAGTTGAGACCATAATATTTTATAGTATAGTGTGCAGTGTTTAACAAACACTGCTATAGTAACGCTATTGGATTTTGAAGCTTTAGTTTTTCACCAAATCAGATTCCTAGACTTTAATTTCCAGTCAAATACTTTATTTAAAATTTCAGAATAAAAGTAGAGATGCTGCGAAGCTTCGAAAATTCGAAAACTTTTAGTTTTAGGTAAAGTATTCGAATTTTCTGACTAATCTTCGATCGAAGTTTCGAAGGTGAAAAAAAAATGGAAGTTTCGAAGATTTTAAGCTCATTTTAACCTTCGATAATAAGGAAAAAACAATTAGTGACGATGATGATATAATAGAAGAACCAATGGGCACAGGTAAATAAATATAAAACAAAATTTTAACTAAAACCTCCGTTATTATGACAAGTTAAAGTTTTACGAAGGTTATATTAATGATGGAATCAGTTTTAGTATAGTTTTGATGTAAGGAGGGTATTTCTATCTACTGCTCATATTTTTACCGGCTTTTGTGAAGAATATACAATGGCAAATATTTATTCTAAAAAAAAACCGTGTTGTATGTTTGGTAAGATTTTCTTTCCAAACTAAATTTCCATTTTGTAAGATTTTATTTTCCCAAACATAATCCATGTCTGGTAAGATTTTCATTCAAACCGAGAACTACGTTTTATAAGATTTTCTTTCCAAATAACGTATTAGCATAAGACTTTGTTGGCAAATGAAGGTTTTTTATAAAATTTTGTTACCAAACAAAATGTCCGTTAGACAACATTATCTTATTATCACACAGAAAGTCTGTTTGATAAAACTGTTTTTTTTTTGTATAGTTTCTCGCCCCAATCACACTTACGAACATGTTATTTTTATTGTATGTGATGTGATTTTGTGCTCCTGTAAACATAATTTTTAGTTTTATTAACTTATACAAAATTTAAAATTATGATACAGTTTTCCCATTTAGCAGTGGTGGATAAAAAATAGTTTCTAAAANTAACTTATACAAAATTTAAAATTATGATACAGTTTTCCCATTTAGCAGTGGTGGATAAAAAATAGTTTCTAAAACAGTGTTTTACACACCGTTCCATTATTAAAAAAAAAATTTTTTTTAAGTTAGGGAATTCTCAACTTCCGTTTTCAGTTTATTTTTTAAATATTGGTTTATATTATATATTTACTTTTTTATTACAGCTTTCCCGTTACTTCGTGCATTATGGATACCGAGATACTGTGCCCGTTTATTGCTCCGAGTTTTGTANTAACTTATACAAAATTTAAAATTATGATACAGTTTTCCCATTTAGCAGTGGTGGATAAAAAATAGTTTCTAAAAACAGTGTTTTACACACCGTTCCATTATAAAAAAAAAAATTTTTTTTTAAGTTAGGGAATTCTCAACTTCCGTTTTGAGTTTATTTTTTAAATATTGGTTTATATTATATATTTACTTTTTTTTTACAGCTTTCCCGTTACTTCGTGCATTATGGATACCGAGATACTGTGCCCGTTTATTGCTCCGAGTTTTGTAGCAGACAACTTACCTACAAATATTTTCTTGACTGTGAGCGGCTTGTCTCCATTGATAGATCCTTTCCCACCGTCTAAACTGAACCCCAAACCTGCTCCATCTTTTACCAGAATTAGAGTTCTCGTTTGTCCCCAACTGTACGCGGTATCGTCATCATTTTCAAGGAAACTGGCCAATGTCCCATTGAGAAGGGGTTCCACGGCCCTATCCAAAGTTACCGATGTCTCATCTATAGTGGAAAAGGAGGAATTTCCGCTCGTTCTTCCCCGTGAAACAACCAGAACAACTTCCGTTCTTGGAGCCTATAAAAACAAGAAATAAATTTCCGAATGAGGTGAAAGATTACAAAAAAGGTCGACAACAAAGGGTTGTTAAATTTTGTTTAGGTTTATTTGTAAGGGGTGTTTTGCTTTGTTGTGGAACTTTTTGTATTCAAATCTTTCGTTGTAAAAACCTTCACATATCATCCTAAAAGTTGACGCATTGTGCATAATTGAATGAATAAATCTTCAACCAAACGTGATTAAACCTTCGCTAATTGTACGGTGTACCCCAGAACCTGAGATTGTGAGGCTACTTTTACCCAATGCGCTTTGCTGGAGCATGCAGTATTTTTTTAATTAGTACACACGATGAGACAAAATTCAGAATGGAAAAAGTTTTGCAAGGAGAAGACTCGCAAAAAGAGAGAGATTTCTAACACTTTTTTTACTCCTCACAAACCAGGGTATGCAATAACCCGGGGCATTCATATTCAAATCCCCCTTCCCGGGCAATCAGGGTTATTGGGGGTTATAAGGGTTATAGGGGATATTGGTCTTGTTTGGGGCGATTTGGGACACTACTGATCAGGTTTCTGCGGTAAAACAAAAAAAATTTAATACAGTAGAAAATTGACGAGAATGGATCAAAATTATATTTAATTGTTAACCCAAATTTTTTTTTATTTTCGACAAAGTAAATTCAGATATAACCAGCTGAATTCACTAAACTGACTAGTTTACTTTTGAATGAAGAGGGAAAAAAGAATCCCAATTCCCGGTTAATAAAGTGAAATACAAATTTGAATCGTCCCGCCCATTAATTTCAATAACCCCCAATAACCCATATCCCCCTGGGATATTGAAATTTTAGGGGGTTTAACCCCCCAAAACCCTGATTAACCCATCCCATCAATATCCCCCTTGCACACCCTGTCACAAACTCACTGTAGCATGGAATGAATGGTGGAGAAAGTTCTTACCATTGTATACTGAATAATGCTTGACCCTTATCTTTTAGTTGCAACCAGTCTTTGTTCAACAGTTTGGGGAAAAGGATTGGGAAGTAGTGTCACATAAGAATAATCCAATCTCTAGGACCAGTGGAACAGATTTATTTGTTTTAAATTGAAAATATCGAACGTTCTTTTGAAAAGTTAATCTCCCATTATATCTGTCTCAAAATAACATCCAAATATTTCAATTTTCAAAAAATCATAACTCTGTTGCAGTTTTCAGTGATGTTAGAGACTGATAGAAAGTGATACATCCAGTGCTCTTTTTCAGACTGTGGTACTTTTCACACAAAAGAAATTGGTTGGTGAGATGTATAGGGATAGCCAAGTTAANACTCTTTTTCAGACTGTGGTACTTTTCACACAAAAGAAATTGGTTGGTGAGATGTATAGGGATAGCCAAGTTAATCCAGGCGGTAGAAAGTCGCTTTCGCCAAAAATAGATTGAGACTGCAAATAAATAGCGCGAAATACATAAGTTGGAGGGAATGAAGTTAGCGTGTGTTCGAGAGAACAAATTTTAGCAAAAATTACCCCATTCCCTCGCCTATTATCAGCGGGTTATGCGATATTTTTGCCTAAAAATTTTTGTTGCGGGTTATACAAGAGGGTGAGTAATCTGAATGCTAAAAACCATGCGGGTTGAATCTTCGTACACCCTCTTGTATAACCCCCAACAAAAATTTTTTAGGCAAAAATATCGTATAACACGCGGGTAATAGGCGAGAGAATAGGGTAATTTTGTTAAAGTTTGTTCTCTCCAACACACGCTAACTTCATTTCCTCCAACTTTTGGATTTCACAGTNCGCGCTGTTTATTGATGTTTCAATTTTTTCTTGGTGAAAGCGACTTTCTACGTCCCAGACTAACTTGGCGGACCCTGTACTAGCCTAATGTGTAATCAAAACAGCATTTAAAAAAATTATGTATGACGATACGCCATTGCTATACGCCACGATACGCCAATGCTGATAGATGGAGAATTGAGAGAAAACGACAAATGGAGGAATTAACCCTGGTATATTATTCCATCTCAATCAACAGAGAACCTGCTGACCCCTTTCTTTTCTACTCTACTTTATTTTTGTAACGGTACGCCATTCTGTAATTCTAATTGATGGTTAATTGAGAGAGAAAACCATGTCGAAGAATGACCCCTGGTGTCAATTCCACATCATTCATAAGAGAACCTGCCGACAAGTATGTCTAATCGAAACGGATATTTTATATTGATATAATAAAGCTAACTTCACTTTCATTATTTACGAATTGTGTACCGCCTGTCATAAGCCGTTTTTGGTGAAAAATGGAGAAAGAAGGCCCTAATTAACTTGGGTGACTCTGTACATAGTTATTTTAATGACAAAAATTACTTTTTTCATTCAAACTTCCAAAAATTCCAACGAGGCTGAGAAGTTTAGAGGTATGCGCCGGAGGAACATTGCGAGTCTCAACTAATTTTCCATCAAATCAGATAAAAAATTTTTCTCATAAACACTCCCCCCCCCCTCCTTATCTTATTCAATTCAAAACCATTACTTGTAATGTTTAGTCTAAAAGCTTACCTGGTCATATCCTTCAATTTTTGCCAATTCTGCAGTTATTTGAACGCGTAAACCAGTGAATAAGCCTTGCTTAAAGTTTTTGAGAGTAAAAGTAACCATTAGATTTGTATGTCGCGCAATTTCAGGGAGCAAAACGTAATTCTGCAGTAGAGTGCTTGAGTACAACACAAGCAACCCCACGCTATGCCACTCTTATGAGTATAAAATCTTCTTATTTCTGTAACGCTTTGTATATGACACGAACCAATACGAATGCTACTTTTTTCAACAAACAGCTTAGGCGAAATAATACCTCATACCTCCCCATGTTTCTATGGTTCTGGGGTGCACTGAATTTGGTTGATGCCAACTTCTATATTGCATGAGTTCGATACCACAATATAACAAAATACAAGATATGCACTAAATCCAAGTTAGCGAAGGTATTATATTTGGCCTGAGAGTACCGGTTACGTTAGTTACTTTGAGGAGGTTGAGGGCGTCTCGGTGCGTAAGACCCTTTGTATTTTTCCCATTGATAGATAAGACTCGATCACCGCGGTGCACTCGACCATCTCTGTCTGCAATGCTCCCACTCAGAACTTTGTGCACCTAGGCAAAAATATTAGGGTCAATACTTTGCAACATAATTTATCTGCTTTTTCTTCAACAAAAGTTATACTCCTACGGAATGCACCCGACCAAGGTTACTTGAGGACAACCTATTTAACTTTTAAATGTCTGGATTTTTAAACGTCTGGATGAAGTTGACATTCATGAATATAAAATTACTATTTTTTTTTTAATTTTCATTCTACAATAGTCGACGGATAAAAGACCATCCCTTATAAGACCTATTGGTTATAAGATCCAATTTCCAAGATAAGGTTTTGAACCAGCGTAACATAGAACAGTGGGAATAATTAATACTTTTTGGCCAGCTTTTGTATACAGTACTCTAAAGTGTAAATATTTTTGAAGAGCGGTTGGGAGAATTTGACTTCTAGAAATTTTTCGCTCGACGTCTAATAAATTTCAGTTATGTCTACAACTCCGAAACCCTAAATTGACAGCTCAATAGGAATATTTGAAATTAGCGATATGAGGATTATTTACACGTAAACAGAACGTTACTAAGCACAATGGGAAAAAACAAAAGAATACGGTAAATTAAAATTAAAAAAAATTAAAGAATTCAATTTTACGGTTATCTCCTTGGTTTCATAGTCTGCTCCTCCTGCTAATGTGATCCCTAAACTTCCTCCAGCAAATTCTCTATGCAGCAGAACGACAGAAACTTCATGTGAAGGAGTTCCTGCCTCTTCTAGACTTTGGTTGGCTTCATCTATCAGTTGCTGTAGTTCCTATAAGGTCCATATTCAAATTAGTCAAAAATTGTGGAGAAAATATTAAATAGTAGTCGTACTTGTGGGGAGATGAGACTTGTGGATGAAGCGAGAGAAGTGATGGATCCATATGGATCCCTGGTAGTGGATGAGAGAAGTGAGTAGGGGTTGTTGCCCTCTTCACTCGTAGTGGAGTCGAACGAAGAGACACGGAAATGGGCGGAAGGTGGCGAGAGAAGTCCAGAAGATGAAGGACTCTGGACTTGGATCTCCTTTTCTTCCCTGCCTGAGGAAACAGCCTCTTCTGCTTTCTCAAATGCCCTCCGAATGTCATTCACACTCACGGAGCGTTTACTCGGAGGAATTTCATTGGTCGGTCTCTTCTCTCCCCATACTCCATTCTCTCCTCTCCTTATCGGAATAGAAAAATTTGGAGCAGGAGGAGGAGTTTTGGCAATAGGTTTGGTTTGGTTGGAAATTTGTTGCCATTTCTCCGAAAGTGATTTGAAGTCATTCCTGCCCCTGGGAATATTCGTTGTCTTTGTTTTGTGTACTACTCCATCTGTTGTCGTTTTCTCAATGATGCGTTCAATCTTCTTCTCAAGAATCCCACCTGTAGGCATCGTACAGACTTTTGGCATCTTTTCCCGCTTCTCCGAAGAGGACTTCTCAGCCGTACTTCCGACCGAGAGACTACTCGAGAAATCTGATTCATTTCCCGAAGAGCTCCGATCTCTCCTTCTTTCCATTGGTTCCTGACTATCTCTTCGTTCAAGTATTGGTCGCTCGATAACAGTTGCTTCAGAGTCTCTCCGTGTGTTGTTAAAGTACCGATTCGGGACTGCGTTCCTCATCGGCAGGGCATCACATATTTCATTGATATAGGCCATCTTCACTTCCATGTCAAGTATCGCATCGAGTGGAGATTGGTCCAACTCCCCAAACTCTTCGCCCTCAGTTTCTTCCTCTTCTGTCTCTTTTCCCTTTCGTATCCCTTTCGGTTCTGCATCGGAAAGAGAAGACTCAGTGTCTTCTGCGTCTGCGTAGGTCCCTTCTTCATCTTCTCCTCCATTTCTTAATTTTGCAGAAGTGATTATTGATTTCCTACTCATGGCTTCAGTACTTTCTGCCTTGAGGATTCTCCAGCCTTCGTCTGAATTGTTGGCTGAGTCTTCGTCTTTAAGATTGACTCCACCAAAGACAGAGGTAGTAGGTCTTTTTGGAGGAGTAGGAGAATCCCTTGGAGATAATTCATGGGCAATGGAGGAAGGACTCGAACTGACTGCCGAGTCGTTGTCACTCTCATCTCCCTTCTTCCCAGTCTTCTCTTCATTCTCTAGTGGTCTAGTAATAGAAGACATAGTCGTAATGGAAAGAATCTTCACCTCTTGTCCAATTGGTGACATATATTCGAAACTAGAGTCGTCGGATTTGGGAGAAGTGAGACTCTCGAGACTCTTTGGTTCCGGTGTGGAAGTGGTAGGTGATTTTGAGACATAGGGCGTTAGGACACGTCGTTTGAAGGCAGGAGAGTATTTTGGTAGAGAACTCCTCCAAGTACTCTCTGGAATAAGAATGTCTTTGGAATTAGGCGATTTGTCTTCTGAAGATGAAACTCTGCCAAGTGGTCGGAATTTGGGTGTAGTAGAAGATATAATTGGTGGAGGATCTTTGGCTCGAATTGGTGGTAATTCAAGAATTGGAGGGATAAGGGGTGGATCCTTGTCAGGAATTACAAGGCCACGCAGGCGTGAAAGGCATTTCCTCCTCTCTTCAAGGAGACTCTCCGGAGAATTAAGTTTCTTCCCACTGTCTACGCAATCCTGAGATTCTCCTTGTACATTATTACAATTGCTAATGAAATGAGAGACATCGGCGAGACTTTTAGCTCTATCATTGAGACTGTCTTTCCGTCGACTGTTCGGCGGCGGTTTCGTACTACTAGGTAAAATGTGAAACAGATTCTCTGAACTCTTGGTACTTCTCATTGGCAGAAGAGACGAGTCAGAACTACTATCTTCAGGAGAGAATAGAGCAATTTTATCCTTGACACTTCGTACACTCGGCTCAGTTGGATCTGATTGGTTGCTATACTTTTTTGTTTCTTGAAAACTTGTCCGTCGGATTGGTTGATTTGTGGTTAGATTTGTTCTTGGTGGGCCTGATGTGGGGAGTGGAGGTGGATCATCGTCAGGTGGTTGAGTGGTGGGTAAGGGTGGTACAAAGTTTCTTTCTTCTGGCCATCCTCTCGATGGGAATTCATCCCCATCAGGTGGAAGTCTGTGATGAGACAGTGGGACAAAAGAAGTTTCCATTGCCGAAAATGGTTCTAATGAATCTTCAATGTGATTTCCAGATAGAAGTTCTTCTGAAAATAAAATAAAATTTAAATTATTATTAACATAAATCAAGTCCTGATAACAAGTACTAACTACACTACATTGAACTTGTAAATCGATTAGAGTACTATTTATAAACATTTTAATTTTCGTCCTTACTGACTTTATAGTTTCTTAAACAACCTTTCTCACTTTAAAACTACTTTTCAGTCATTTCACAAAAGCCTTGTGTATATTACAAGACGTTTGGAGTGTCTGTCATCTCTCATACTTATATCAAGACAAAAACCAAGTTATAAAATTAACAGATAAAACTAAAATAAGCTATACAACAAATCCTTACGCTGTTGGTTTCTCCTGAGAACTTCCAGAACCAAATGAGGAGACTGGAGCATATCTCCAAGTCTCTTTTTTTTTTAGAACCGGACCAAAAATACTAACGAAAAATATTGACGGCAATGAAAAAAACTCACTCCTTCAATTTCCAGCCAATTACTGTTTACTAATCAAATGATACCTACTAACACAGCAAACTCAAAGACTACACGTAACCTACCTACTGTATATGAAATCAAATAAAAGGAGAAATCTCAGGTAAAAGGTATTAAACCATTTAACTAAATTTTTCAATCGTAAAACAACCACCCAACTTCCCTCATCAAACTAGAATAGGCCATAATAGTATTATAAAATTATGATTACAACCAAGGCATAAAATTACACTAGAAAATTATAATGAAAATCATTTCTTTCTCGCACATAAACAGTCGATTCAAACGATAGCTTTTATATTACTCCACCACGATCTCTAGTAATAACAATAATGGAAAATTATTCTATTGCTTGGTTTAAGAGAGAGTGCTCAAAAATGTTAAGATTTTTTTTTTTCTAATTTCGCTAGCTCACGTTCATTACTGAGAGAGAGAAGGTGAAGGAGTAATCGAAGGTCATGTTAAACTGAAACGAATTTGAAGAAGTGAGACTTGGTAAATCAAATTCCTCCAGAAGATTCTGAGTCCTGTATATCCGCCACAAGAAATGTACACCGAGTGTCTAGAGTTAATGCCCGGGAAGAAAATTATTCAAAATTTCAAATTCATCCAATTAGATTCGGTGAAAATTTGAATATTCAATTTTACTAAAGCTGAATTTAGAAACTTAAATTTAAAAAAAAAATTTTTTTTTAATTTTCATTGGACATCAACTCTCCGACACCAAATAGTTAAAGTTTCAACTTTTATACCCAATTGTATTACAGTTGCACCCAAGTATATGTATCCTTGGAAGAGTCCAGAAATATCACTTTCTAAGTCATAACATGAACCAATTAGAGTCATTAATTATTACAACTGTAACAATTGGCAATGAGATCACTGAGCAAAAAAAAATAATAAATAACCTTTAGGAAGGTGGAAATGTGAGAAGTGTGAATTATTATAAGTTAGTTGGATGGAATGCTCGAGAGAATCGTAACCTTCCCCAGAGGAAGTATAGGCCGCGAAACGGAACCAAGGACTTTATACCCAAAATCAGTAAAAAGGATTATAGATTAGATATGAGACAACTACGGATTATGTAGACCTAACTTATGACTCCATGTCATGACTCAGNGATTATAAATAATAAAAAGGATTATAGATTAGATATGAGACAACTACGGATTATGTAGACCTAACTTATGACTCCATGTCATGACTCAGAATCCAAAATAGTTCACCCACCCACTCTACATCGAAAGGTTCTAAACCAGTTCCTGACCATCATCACTCATCAGTAAATGTCAAAGAATTCCAGGAAAACTTAAAAAAACAGACCAGAAATTCTCGATAAACGTGACAATCCGTCTCGTGAGAAATTCCCATCCTTAAATTCTGAGCGAGTAGACAGTGAATTACATATTATTTTATACCTCCGCCTCAACCTCAATCCCTCTGAATAATGTTCGTCCTCTACAAAAAGTCCGCATATGAAAACTCACCTTGAATAAATTATCGCTCTAAGGAATCCCCCCATTCATGAAATTGAAATTGAATCAAAAAGATACAAAGATAATAAGTTTTTTTCCTTCTTTCATTGTTGATTATTTATGTTATTGAGGTTTGAATAATTGAAAAGTATGTTGTGGTTTACTGTTGGAAGTGGTCTTGATTAAATTATGCCGTCTTGTCAGTATCCTTGCAAAATAGGTTTATCCCTTTGAGAATTTATATATTAACTAATTCAACTAAACAATTGAAAATATGTAGGTGAGGTTCACAAAAATTTTTTACACAGAATCCTTACTAACTTTTACCCAAAAAAAAAATTAATTTTCAAAAATTTTTAATCCTCTAAGATGTTCCCTTTTGTGTGAAAATCTGAGAAATCAAGAATAATTTTTAACATCTAACCTTTGATTTTCAGACAAAATTTTTCCAATTTTGAGAAGAAAAAAAAACACGATAATATCACCTACCGACGTGTCCTTTAAAGTTCAACACTACCTGGTTTACCCTACCTAGTCTGAATGAATGGGAGACTCACTGGTTGAATATTCGGAGATGATTTTTCATGGCACGAGTAGTTGAACAAAAAAAAACTCAACTGACTTTGAGGAAATCCAAATTACCCTTTAGCCAATCCCACTTTCTGTCATTGCAAATCCTTGTTTCATCCTATGGTTTCTTCAAGAAGAAGCCATTGGACAGCACGAAGAACCAAGTCTCCAGGGACAAAGTGGATTAGGATTAACGGAAAAACTCACGAGAGAGGTTCTAATTAGGCAACAAAAAACAAGTAAACCTCGAGAGGAGTCAGATTTGTTAGGAGAGAGCTCCTCGTCCTAACGGTATTTAGAATGATGAAGACTCTCCGAAGTACAGGAGGATCAGGAATTCACGAACTAAGGATTTGAATTCATTCAAGATAGAGAATCATCTCTCAAGTACGTTGACTCTTCTTCATCTCAAGTGGATCTAAAGGCAGAGAGAAAGAAAATTAGTTCTCCTCAGAATCAGAACTGTCAAGAATCTCAGAACTAATTCATCCAACACACCGATGACCCCACCCTTCTAAATCCTAACAAACGGCCTCCTACCCCTAATCCTCTTATAATACTCACACCCCATCTTATTCAATACATTCTCAACTACTCCAGAAAAACAGAAAGTCACCGTGACACGTCCAACTCACGGAGCCATCGAACTCAACCAATAATTCCTACTCAGAATTACAAAAAATTATAAGAACCAATCCTATATTTGGAAATTTTAAATCCATTTGCTTCCAGTTCTTTCTTCACCTCGACTCTCTCCTCTATTCCTTATGCTTTGATTCGGATATTTGGAAACTCGTGCATAAAGTTCGTCTTCCTTCCAGTCATCATCACTCGTCAAGAATTCCTCATAACCTTCTTGTTCATTCAGTACTTTAGTCTGAGTCCCATAGGCATAAGTATCTGAAATAGACAAATGTAATGATTTATCAGTTTTTTATCAACAACTACGATCGATCGTGGAAATTTAGAGGATTAAAATTTGTTAAAATAAAAATTTGATTATTTGCTATTCCTATGCTTTTTATTAATAGATTAATTTCTAATTCCGTAGATGGAATCTTACTTAAGCTAAGCATCTAGGATACTTGAGTACTTCGGGAAAATTTGTAATCAGAATCAGAGTCTGGATATTTATTAAATTAAAAAAGTTAGTTTTTGTTGAAAAATTTTATGATTCTTGAGAGCAAAGCAAGAAACTTCAATCTGAACATGGGTGCATTTTGAATTATCATGTTACTCGTAAGAACTAATGCCAAAGCATGTTTATTATAGAAACAAAAATTTTGAAAGAAAATGCGGTTACACAAAACTGTATAGTCAGTCACTCAAATTTACCCAAAAACTTCATAAAATCTTGTACAAAAAGGTGCTGGTACATGATAATCATAACTTAAGACTCCAATTAAATTTCATTCAAATTTCAGTTAAATTGAGTTGAATTTAAATATTAATACTTTAACAATTTAAAATAGATTTCCGTACTATGATTTCGATGTATCAAAATCAAAATCCCATGTTTCGTCCATACCAAAACGGATCGCAACTTTTCTAACTTTTTGATTTTTGAGTGTTTATTAGCAAGCTCTGAGTAGTTATGTGTTTGAAGGCAATCACTCAATCATTCTCAGCGGAAGGAGAAGAAAATTTTGATTCGTTTTGGGAAGAACGATGTAATCTGTGATTACAATTTGCACGAATATCCGGACTCTGATTAGGTAGTAGAGTACAATTGAAAGGTTGAGGATTATTCTACGTAGATACATTATTACTCTAGTTACGATTTCAAAATTCCAACTGCATAATAATTACTTGGGAAATACACAAATGGCCGATTTACAGAGTAGCTAGATAGTGATAAACTGAAGTTTAACAAAATTAATACTACCTGGCGATTCAATATAAGTTAACAAAAAAATTATTTCTCATGCTTTTTTTTCTACATGCCAAACAAAGAAGAGAGACAAAAAAAAATTTTTTTTTTAACTCAATACTGTATCTCTTAGATATTTAGATTACAAAAACTACACTGCTGGAGAGAATATTTAGTAAAAGTATGGAGTGTGTACATTGGTTATCCAAACTTGTTTACCTTGCCGTAGCTTCCTGATTTTCAATCAGTAATTTTACGAAGTATAATATTTGCCAACTAAAAATTTACTTTTGCTGAATTAATTGAAGTATAGTAATTTATTTTCCAAAATAAATTAATGTTATAATAACCAATGCAACCCTGTATAAGAATTTGCACTTTAGTTGACCAGCTAGGTCGAGTGGTCATCGATTTATTAGCCTACACAGTTGAAGATAAGTAACTAATTGTCCACTAAATTCATTGAGTTAAATATTTTTGACTGTGAAACTGACGGGTAAAGTATATTTCCCAGTATACCAATTAAATTGCATTTAATTTATCAACCTCAAACTAAGGAATTCGAATCATTGAACTAACTAAAAGTTTCCGTCTAATTGAGTAACTTAACCCTGTGTTAACCATGACAAATTTTTTACTTTCCTAGTTTTGTCACTTAAACTGGCGTAACTGACTATATGATGCTCTTGACCAATTTTTATTTTCACAGCAACTGTAAGTAAACAGTTAGTTTAGTTAGGCTATTTTATATTTACAACTTTTAGTATAATCTGAATGTCTAAATATAAAATTTATTTTCTTCTCGTCTGCTTGAGCAAAAGACACAAGAGCATGACATGTTGTGAGCAACATATTAATCAAATTTATGATTAAAATGATTCAAGATCAACGAAATTGAATAAAGCACTCTCATCAATAATTACTACCAACAGAAATAAAACAACATTCTTATTCTTTTTTTTTTCATTTGAAAATCTATTCAATTAGTTTAGTCTCATTTAAATAGAATGAAGTTACCATCTGTGTTTCACACGTTAGAAATAATTTAAAAAATCATTAAAATTATTCANTCATTTGAAAATCTATTCAATTAGTTTAGTCGCATTTAAATAGAATGAAGTTACCATCTGTGTTTCACACGTTAGAAATAATTTAAAAAATCATTAAAATTATTCACAGAGCTACACACTTGTATATTACGGTTATCGAATTGATCGAACTTGAACTTGAAACCTAATTTCAACTACCACCGGGGTGTCATGTAGTTGTAAGTTGATGCCCCAAGAAGATAAAAACAATTCAAATTCATACAATCAGATACGAATAAAAAATTTTAATTCCAATCTCATTGGGTCAATTTAAATATTTGAAGTTTCTTAAATCATTTATCAATAATGACAAAAAAAAAAGACATCCGGTAGAAATCGAAATTTAATTTATCACGATCGGAATCGATGTCCAAAAAAAAAACAATTCTTTAAAATCTTTTTCATTTCTATAAAACTCAAAAACTTTCGCCACTCAAAGTCAAAATCCAAATTCTTGAGACAGAAATTCCAAACCCACTTCCAATAATTTGAGTTCAAAACCGTAAAAAAGGAAATGTGAACCCTTAAAAATTCCAATGGTTATTTCAAATTCAAATGAATGGAAATTCCGTACTCAATCTCAACAAAGTTGAAAATAACAGAGAAGACTTTAAGTAATATTATTATAAATTCCTGTTGTAAAAATTCAAATAATTAATAATAAATGGAATGAATAAGTAAGGTGAAAAGGAGATAATTAAGAGATGGTAATTAGAAGTGACAGTATCATTTACTTTTGTATCTGTCACAAAATCCCTGAGGAAAATCATCATGGCATCAAGCGTGACCATCAAAGAGTCAAAAGAATCTCTTTGTCATGTCATGTGTCTCTTTTTTATTTTCAAGAATCAAAGAAACATTCCAATTGGTCCCATTGAACTCCATGTCTTCCGAGTTCAGTTCTTTTCATCCGCAAAAGAAAAAAAAAAATATCACATCTCATCCTTAGACAGAAAGGATGGAAAGTCTTGAAGAATTTTTGAGTCCTCTTGTTAGTGTTAGTGTTAGTGTTAGGAAATGGTCATTGGCCACATTCAAATCAACACATTCACCTCCTACAACAAAGGAATCCTCTCGAAATAAAAACTTTAATCTGGATCCAGAAGACTTGAACACAATTTCTCCCTACTCATCCTCACAATTACACTTCCGGCACAAAAATTACTCAAGAAAAATCACCCAGCCAGAAAATTCCTTTACACACCCCAAAAAAAAATAATATATATCTCCCAAAACTCCTCCGAAAGGAATAGAAGAACCTCTATACCTAACTATAATGCTTACAAGGAAATTTTCTTATTAATCATCTCGCATGCAAACTTACTAGTAAAGAATTAATAGGAGTTGTTTTCCTGTTTAACTCAAAGCCATAGGGAAAAAAGAACTAAATTCTCTCCTATATATTTTAATTAATAAGAAACCAAAAAAAAATGTATAATTGGGGGGAAAAGAGGAGAAAAAAAAACGGCAGAATGTTTTATTTGATTTTAATTCGAAATGAGATTCTGCCATTAATTCTGAGAATGGAANAAACGGCAGAATGTTTTATTTGATTTTAATTCGAAATGAGATTCTGCCATTAATTCTGAGAATGGAAAAAAAAAGTATGTCAGAGAGACAATCACCTCCAATTTTCTATTTTATACACTACTCACGACCTCGACAGAANAAAAAAAAAAGTATGTCAGAGAGACAATCACCTCCAATTTTCTATTTTATACACTACTCACGACCTCGACAGAAAAATCATTCCCTTCAAATTCTAATAATGACAGAGACACACAAGTCCAGTTACCCAATACTTTACCATCATCATCCATAAAAACAACAAATACATTTGACTAGATATATATTCACTCTCAACTCTCAACACCTGCCAAATTCCTCATTAGGTGCTTCTGGATTCGAAATATACCTTAAATGGACCTGACGCAGAGCTATCCTACTACTCCACCAACCAACAAATCAAATTACACAAGAAAAAAAAATATAAATATTTCGTACATCTATTCATTACGTAACGAAATACATAATCCCACTTTCTGAAACAGAAATAGAAATTTTGGGATGTTTTTTTCAAGCCTAAGTAATATTTGTACTTATCTCCTAATATGCATATTCTCTCATATAGATAGTATTCACATTATAACATTCCCAACATTTCCCCTTAAATTCCATGAATAGATATTAAATTTTTTGTTGTAATATAAAAATTATTGGAGTCTTAATGATCTTTTTTCATTCCATTGCTCCTCAGAAAGTCTAAAAAGTCTAAACGATCAACTATTACGAGAAAAACGTGAAACAAAAAGAGAAATTCAGCTAAATGAAATGCAAGAAAATGAGGAGCCTGATGGGAAAGTAGACAGGAGTTTAGGAAACTTTAAAAGTTAAATAAACAGATTGAAATCAAATAAGAAGAGATTATTTACCGTATCCAAATGGCAAAGCTCCAAGTCAACTTTCCAAAATCCAAAGTGATACGGGACTACTACGGGACGACGACGGGATGATCGTCGGCTTCTCAAAAAAGGAACTTTTTTTTTGTTCTAAAAGAAACTCGAATTCATAAATATATCCTTTAAAATACTCCGAGTTTGGGGATGATTAAGGAGAAGAAGAAAAGATGAGAGGATTTGTAGAAACGAAAGTGATTCTTTGTGAGAACCTGCTCACTGACTTCAAGAAAAACAACTTAACGTTTTGGCATAAAGTACTGAACCACAGTGACCAGATGAGAAGAGATGATTCTGTAGATGACCTCACATCTCTGTGGAGTGAGATCTTGAGGATCCTGACTAAATCCAACTCCCGTCGATGAGACCAAGTGACTGAGAGAGAGAATAGGGTGCTTTCTGTAGGAATTCCTCAGAGAGGGTGGGATAGGGTGTCAGAGGTAGAATAGGATATGGAATATATTAACCCTCCTTCTGCAGAGTAATCCCTAGAGAAATAAAACTCACCCCTTCTCCCTTGATGTAGTAGACTCAGACCCAGATCACTCACCCACAAATAAAATATACTCAATAATTCATGAAATAATCTCAAATCATCTCCAGGTACGAATTACCCAATCAAAATACTCCCTTTTCAACTACTATTTTTCTACTTGAGAGGTTCTAAAAATTGAAAGGAAGTGGAAGAAGGGGTTCGTTGTTTCGG
This sequence comes from Holacanthella duospinosa, assembly GCA_002738285.1. Taxonomy (NCBI): domain Eukaryota; kingdom Metazoa; phylum Arthropoda; class Collembola; order Poduromorpha; family Neanuridae; genus Holacanthella; species Holacanthella duospinosa. The sequence continues at coordinate 57,421 of NIPM01000248.1, read as the reverse complement.
TTCGCTTCCTCCAAGGTCAGCAGCTGAAACACCTGGAACCCTCACACTTCCTCTCTTGTATTACAGACCATGTCCTTCTAGGCATTTTTAGAAAAAAAGAGACGGGAAGAAAATGAAAATACAATTTTAGTAGAGCACAGGGTGAATGTGTTTTAAATCTTTTGTCTTGCAGTCAGTCTCTAATTTTTGAGGTAGCCTTTTAGTGATAGTGATAGATGGAATTAACTTTATTAAATTTATCTGAGATTCAACTGAATGAGTAAATAGTCTTGTCCCGATATATCCGCCTGCCTGATAAATCGACCATCTGCTCGCATTGGCATCCCCATAAAATTTGAATACGACATTTGGCTGATAGTTGCCTGGTCGGAGTAAAGCACCACCGTCCGCTGATTATATCAGTCCATTGCGTCCTAACAAAACAACCTAACCTAATAATCAGAGGGCGGATACTTACTTATCTACTTCTTTTTGGGTATTGCACCTACACCTCTGTAACTTCGTATCTTTCCGATTCATGTAATTTGAGGATGAATGGAATGCCCTTATGAAAAAGTATTTTAAGTATTTTTGGTTTTTAGGCATTAGGAAGTACTTTCGAAAGTAATTTTGAATATTAAGTAATTAAAAAGTACTTTGTCAAGTAATTTGATGTATTAATCGTTTTTCAAGGATAATTTTCCTCATATTCGCTCTAAATTTGCCGATGAATCAAAATGATAAACTGCAGAACGTAAAAGTTCACAATTTTATTCAAAAAAGTATATTTAAAATTAAATTATGCATCCTTTAAATTTTCGGTAAGGGGAATTCCGAGAGCCCGAAATAAATTGGATTAAATTGTGCAGTCGGGACCCAAAGATTTAAACCGAACCTTCAGTTGCAACAAACGCATTTTCACGGTCCGAGTTATAATAAAGACATCCTTTTATGTCGATTAACATGAGCGCCAAATAATGGTATGCTTTATGGAGAAACCAACTTTTTTTTTAGAAAAATTTAATGAAAATATCCTTTAAACTATATAAAATCATCTGGCTTATGTATTGGAGCCGCGATAAAGTGTTTAAATTAATCATTCCTTAACCAATAAATCAAACAATTCGACTTTTATGCTCCAAATTAGCATTCAACCGGGTTTTTAGGCTTCAATTAAGTGAATTAATTAAAAAAAAATTGTAAATACTTACCAAAAATAACAAAGTATTGCTGATTATTTTATACTTTTTTATCAGTATTTCGTCGCTTTTTGGCAAGTATTTAAGTAAGTAAAACGCTGTTTTTTAGAAAGTTTATATCCGCCCTCTGCTAATAACCTACCAAAAAATTCAAACACTTGTAGAGATAGGGTTGATAACAATCAGCGGACGGTACTTTACTCTTACTCAGTCACCGACAAATCTAGCAAAATAAACAATTAATTGTCCGAAAGTTTTTTTAGTAGCCATAGAATCCCCTAAATCTAATTAAATAACATTTTAAGGAAAAACCAATTTTTTTCAAACAAAAAAAAATTTTTTTCTGGGAAACTTCTTATATGAAGCTGTTCAATCCTATTATGCAGTTTTTCACTTCTATTCCAATTAAACATTCAATTGTCATAAACAATTGCTAGTCAATCAATATCTCTAGTCTACCCGGTGGTTACGAATGGCGATTAAGATAACTGCTCTAGTGCAAATGGTTTGTTCAATTATTGGACCCCTAATGGTCCAAGCGTGCATTTGAAAAAAAAATTTTTGAAAATTTATTAAAAATTCAAAAACGCAAAATTTCGAAAAACTAAAAAATATGACACATGGGAAGTAGTTCTAAATCTTCAAATAGAAATTTTCGACTGACTCGGTCCATCCCAGAGCTAATGCCGCAGTTATACGGAGTATCTAAGATTTAAAGAAATGCTAAAGCCTAAAAATGATTTTTTTAAGGAATTTTTTTTTTATAAAATTTTTTTATTTTTTACACTTGCTCCAGATATGGTATAATGCATTCAGTTCTGCTCCCAAGGGTAGGAGGAGTCTAACAATACTCAGCATGATCAAAATGCTCATTTTTCGAAAATCATCTTNTAAGAATTTTTTTTTTATAAAATTTTTTTATTTTTTACACTTGCTCCAAATATGGTATAATGCATTCAGTTCTGCTCCCAAGGGTAGGAGGAGTCTAACAATACTCAGCATGATCAAAATGCTCATTTTTCGAAAATCATCTTTTTCAAAATTTAATAAAAATTTAAAAAATTGGAATTTTGAAAAATTGATATAATTGACACCTGGGGAATGCGATTGGGTATAGTAGTATGTATAGGATGATTTTCCCATCAAGATGGCGGCCAAAATCTATTTTTGTTCACCCTAAGACCCTTTCACCCTAAGACCCTTTCGCCGTAAGACACATTCACCCTAAGACCCTAAGTTGGGATGGAAGACCCTAAGTATTAAGTTCAAACATGTTTAAACCTGTCATATTTTACACCATTCACCCTAAGACACATTCNAAAAATTGGAATTTTGAAAAATTGATATAATTGACACCTGGGGAATGCGATTGGGTATGCTAGCCCCCCCCCCCCATCATTATGGAATTTTTAAAATTATATTTTATTACTCCACACATGTCCTTTGGTAATGGGGTTATGTCAAAATTTCAAGTCCAGAAATCATTTACGGCCTGTTGCACCAATCGAGGATAAGTTATCTCAAGATAAGTGTAAAAATAATCCTTTCAAAAAATTCAAATTTCTCAAAAATTTTGCAAAATTTTGAAAAAAGATTTTTTCTGTTGATATATCTATCTAGAGATAAATATTTATCCCTCTTCTGGAGTAAAGATAACTTTTTTTCTCGAGATCAAATGAAATTTATCCAGAGAGTATTGCTATAACTTGATGATGCAATAGGCTGTTATAAAAAATTAGCCGATTCAGAGGTCTGCTACATAGGTGAATCAGCCGATTCAGATTTTAGCCGCAGCGGACAAAATTAGTAAACAAGTAAAACGAAAAATGAAAAAACCTTGAGAACTTTCAACAACTCGTTTCCCGCCAAAATTTCAGTGCCGGCAAACACCAATGTAAGTGACGCCCTGGGTAGCTTTTGTAAATTAGTTAAATTTATTTACAACATTCAAATTTTGTATAGTTTCATCCACTCATGATCCACTCCGCAAACAATTTTAGTCCTTGGATTTGAATACTTGCTTAATCAAATTAGTTAACTAGGAGTTAAACCATACCTAATTTATTTGATTATGCAAATATTCAATTCAAGGAAGAAATTGTTAGCGTAGGTGATCATAAATGTTCTAATTAAATTTAACTAAATTACAAAAGCTGCCAAAGGTCTGTTACATTGCTGGTTACCGGCACTGAAATTTTGGCGGGAAATGAGTTGGTTTTCAGTAGGGGTCGGCCGATATGGAAATTTTGACCGATACCGATATAGGCCGATATGAAACGTTACTCAGCCGATACCGATATATCGGCGACCGATATAAAATTGCGGGATCTCTTGTTTTAAAAACAAGAGATCATTGTTAATTCATTGTAACATCATTCAAGTAAAAGTTTGTTATATAATTAACTGAAATCATGGCTACTTCTCGTTATAAAAGTTTATATTGGCAGTATTTTAAGAAAATTGAGGTCAAGGCAGGAGACGTAAGCCAAAAAGCACACACCATAATCTACCAAAACTTAACTTTCAATACTAATTATTTTCAAAGCTTGACTGTGTAGTTAATTCAAAGTGTGGCATTTTGGGGAAATAATTTTCGTACGTAGAATAAAGTTAGTCAAAGACTTTAAATTTTNATAAAGTTAGTCAAAGACTATAAATTTTGTTAAAAATTATTTTTAAATGTAAAAAAATTTACGATATATATTGGCAAATATATCGGTGAAAACAAGCCGATAACCGATATGCTGAAAGCTTGCCGATATAGCCGATATGCCGATATGTATATCGGTATCGGCCGAGCCCTAATTTTCAGAGTTTTTTCATTTTTGGTTCTACTAGCTCTAGCTTTAACTTTCAGAGTCCCGAGCATGACAGACTCCTTGAGCTTGTGTCAATGCCACGTAAAACTAGGTATGTACCAGAGGTGCGAATGGACTGGGTTAACCCATGATGGGCCTATCCCAGCCCAGCCCACTGGGTTGTGGGCTGAACTGGGCTGGGTTTGTGAGTATTAATTTCTTATAGGCCAGGCTGGGCTGGGCTCAAATTTGAAATTTTCAATCTCGCGCAGTTGAAAGTTTCACCTTGAAAGTGAAATTCTCAAGGTGACTCAGCAGAGAATTTCGAAAAATATTTAAAGCAATAAGAAAGTGTCGATGGTTTTTTGTGGGCTGGGTTGGGCTGGGCTGAGCTGGGTTATGGAAATTTATTTTTTAGTGGGCTGGGCTGTGCTGGGCTGAAGGNTGGGCTGGGCTGAGCTGGGTTATGGAAATTTATTTTTTAGTGGGCTGGGCTGTGCTGGGCTGAAGGCGCAGTGGGTCAGTGGGCCTTGGGCTAAAATAATGGATTTCTTAACGGGCTGGGCTGGGCCGGGCTTCCGAAAAGTCAGCCCACTCGCACCCCTGGTATGTACCTAGTCATGCTTTTAAAACATGCGCAAATGTACATACAGGGTCCCGCAGAAATAAGTACACATTGAAGAAGTGAGTTAGACGTGAGTTAGCATGGAGTGAGATCAGGGGTTTCAACCCCCTAATTTTTTATACATGCCTTTTAACACTTTCTCCATGTGTACTTATTTCTGCGGGACCCTATATAATTAATTTCCTATTTTTTCTCATCTGCTTTCACCATCAAATATATATTTTTTAATTTCAGATTGTCGAGCTAGATCTTTAAATTTTGTATTACCTGACTNGCTTTCACCATCAAATATATATTTTTTAATTTCAGATTGTCGAGCTAGATCTTTAAATTTTGTATTACCTGACTCCGGAGTCAGGGTTATGACTGACTGATTCCGAGGGGACTTCAAAAAATCAAGGAGTCAAAATTTTATNCTCAGACAGAACAACTTACCAGGCATCGCGAACAACCATTTTGCTTGACCCTTACAAGGCTAGGCATAAACACTGACTCCGGAGTCAGGGTTATGACTGACTGATTCCGAGGGGACTTCAAAAAATCAAGGAGTCAAAATTTTATNCCTGACTCCGGAGTCAGGGTTATGACTGACTGATTCCGAGGGGACTTCAAAAAATCAAGGAGTCAAAATTTTATAGTCAGTTATGACTCCCAGAATCAGTTAGTCTGACTCAGGCCAAATTGGGAGTCAAGGAGAACAGTACAGAACACTGGCTATTTTCTAAAATAAGTGACAATCTATTTTAATTATTTTGTTGCCTATCTATTGTGTGTGATATGATGTTGGAAGCGCTACGCATCTTATGGTGGCAGAATAAAAATAAGTGAAATGTAGTATTTCCCAATTAAGAACCAACAATAGAATACCATGCTTAGTGCGTACTTCGCAGATGTGTGAATAAATAGCAATAGCTGACTACGGGCAGTCTGCACTTAAACGGGATTCAAACCCCAAAAAACTATTAATAATACATGGTGGTGACGTCATACCAGGGTTTTAAATCCTAAACCATATATTAAAACATATGGTATGTCAGTGTAATTGCGCTCGTGACCTGGTCACCTTTCACCTCTGGGGAATGTTCCACACGAAAATTTGAGCGCCTATCTTCAACTTAGACGTTGCAAAATTTAAAAAAACCTCTCCGTTCCAGAGATATTCGAGTTTGAAATAAATACTCATTTTTCCATACGAAGCAATGCATTGGAGAATGGAGCTACAGTATAATAACCACGAAAAAATTGTTTGAGAAAAAAAATTTTTTTTTGATGATTACAGTACAGTAAATGATTCAATTTCGCAACCGCACTACTCCGCCCTGTCTTACATTTCCTTGGTGGCGACAACCGTGTTGACTCAAATATTTGGAGGGCACTTATCACAGTAGATATTTAATTGAAACTTTATTCAATTTTATTGAAATAACTTTAAACATATCACTCTTTCTCATGGTATTGACATGGTTGGTAAGTCATGAGCTGAAGTCAAAGAAACGACTATTGTTAACTGCTTCGCAAAAAGTGAAAAGTTGGCGTAGAAGCTATTTGAAATAAAAACAACCTTCTCACTGTAACTTTACGGTAGATGTGTTTGGGAGGAGCTTTAATCTCACCTGGCCTATGAGTGTTGGTTGCGAAATTTGATCATTTACTTAAATCCCGAATTCGTGTTGATAAGTTGATTTTTAAATATTTTTCTAAATGCGAAAAAACTTGAATTTATACTTTGAATAAACTCAAGTAATATTTAATCAACACAGAATTTCTTCACATATTGGATCATAACCTCAGCGAAGTTAATTATTACCCCATATCTTGTGGCTAAAGTTCGAAGCTTAAATTTTAAGCGCATCCATTTGATAAATAGAACAGCAATTTTCCATACGTTTATTATTGTAATTTTGATGATATAGTTAATTTTAAAAGTACTTGTATAAATACTTTTGGATAGGTAGTTTCAATAACCAAAACGGGTGGGCAGACGCACTTCATGAAAATATAACCTTTCATAGTATATTTTTTAAACTCGAATATCTCTGGAACAGAGAGGTTTTTTTAAATTCTGCAACGACTAAAAGTTGAAGATAAACGCTCAAATTTTCGTTTGGAATATTTCCCAGGGTGACCAGGTCACGAGCGCAATTACACTGAAATACCATATATTTAAATAGTTTTTTGGGGTTTAAATCCAAACTGACGGGCATTTAATTTTTCAAACTTTATTTACAATTTGGTCAGTTAAACTGATAAGATTAAGTACAATAACTAGTATTACCGCAGCCACTCACGCACTACACACATGGTAAACTGTTGTTGTTTCTAAACAACGCTCGAAACAACTGTTGTTGGTTCGAAACCTGCAGAAGTACTTTAGAAGCGTTTTTTTTAATTTTTTACTACAGAACGCTTAAGTGAAATTTTATTTCTTACGTATCCATCAATAAATTTAGTTTTAATTATTCTCAGCAAGCTACCCAACTGCTTACATAATCCGACCAACAATGAAACAACGAATAATCAGTGATATGGTAAGGCCACTGCACTGGTGCAGGACTTAAGGGTATGAGTAAAAAATTTTATCATTTATTCATTAGTTGTGATGAGGTAATGTTTATATTTGCTAAGTGCTAAGCTAATGAGTCCATTAGAATAGATAAATCAACGACTCATTAGAAATTAATTCCTAATGTTTGTGGTATGAGGAGAAAGTTCTTGGGGCGATGCTTATCCTTCCAAATCCTGTTTCTTTGGAGAGCATAGCGGAAAGATCAGACAGATTCCCAACACGAACTAAAGGTGGAAATTAATTCATTGCTCCTTGACTCCCATTAATCACAACCAACAATTTCTGCCTCAATTTATACGCATTCCTTTCCTTCCCAATTCAGAATCAGTCACAACTCTAAGCTTCTCTGCAAAATCCTAATTCCCTATTAATAATTACGATAACTACTTTTGTATTATGGTTGTAACTGAAAACGAGCCAAGTGCAAAAGTGAGAACAGAACAAAAACTCATATAATCTATCTAGATGGTCTACCTTCCGTTTGCGTTACGCTAAAAGACGCCAAACAGAAATCAAATCCTAATTTACTCCTAAAATTCGAGCAGGGGAAAGAAAACTTATCAAATTCTCGTCACCATTGGTCTGTGCTAAGTCAAGCCAAGACATAGTCGTGCAAAAGTCAAGCTAGTACAACACTTTCGTTTTCTATAAAACAAATCATTATAATTTGTGTTTTAGAAAAACATAAGTGAATCCTTATAGGAATTCGAAAGTAGTTTTAAAATCCTCTGGTAGGAATTCCGGACACTGACCTCATCAGGATAAAAAGAGAACTAATATTCATGCTTCAATTTTACGATCTAAAATTCATCTACTTGCAGATGGAAAATGTTCGTTTAAAAGGATTAAAGTACGAGTGAAAACAATCAGAAATACTATAAAAACTTAATATTATATCTTAAGTTCTTTTTTATTCTTGTCTTTTACTTCTTGATGGAAGAAGAAAAAAAAGACACTAAAAAGCCTAAATACCACTATTAACAGCAGACAGTGGAGTAGAGAGGGTTATAGTATTTTTGCATCCGCCGGTCTGTAAGTCTTATTTCCTACTCGAAATACAGTTACTGCCATGGTGCTGTATTTTCCGGTAAATATTAATATTTCCCAGGTGGCAAATAAAATGAAATCTTTTTTAAATGTTCTAAAAGCAACAAAGTCTTGGAAAATGATGTATACTTAAACTATACAGTAATAACTAGTAGTCCATTGCTTAGTTTAGGTGAATGAATAAATATTTAAACTTCAATAGAGATTTGAAACTAATTTAATTTAGAAGTTTTGAATTCGCACTGAAAAAATCAATCTGCAAGGAAAAATTATCCCAAATTTTTAAATTTCCCACACTTTTTTTTTAATTTACGCAATTATACTCAAATACACGCAGAGATTGAAATTCCAAAATGCGTTAATACGCAATTTTACGCACGCTATTTTACGCAATTTTACTGCGTACAGTCGAACACTGGATTTTTCCCGTCCTGGTAGAACTCGGTAAAAAGTGGTAAATTCTCTCAAATACCAACTTCTGTAAACTTACCACATTGAAGGGTATACCCCCCTACTATTTAGTATTTTAGAGACATTTCATAGACAGAGCTGAAGCTTCTTGGTTGCTTGACAAGAAGAACGGTTCTTGGTAAAGTGATACATAAATAAAAGAAAATTTCATAAAAATATTTTCTACTCAACATTTTAAGAACCAACAAACTCGACCACAAACNAACTTACCACATTGAAGGGTATACCCCCCTACTATTTAGTATTTTAGAGACATTTCATAGACAGAGCTGAAGCTTGGTTGCTTGACAAGAAGAGCGGTTCTTGGTAAAGTGATACATAAATAAAAGAAAATTTCATAAAAATATTTTCTACTCAACATTTTAAGAACCAACAAACTCGACCTCAAATNCATTTTAAGAACCAACAAACTCGACCACAAATAAGATGACTGTTGATTTCAATTGCCAAACGTATTTTCCATGGTTGCTACTTGCTAGCCATACACGTCGAAATCTAACCTCTGCTTATACGAGGACTCTCATGCCGCTAGGGCGGCCTGAGGTCTCTTTCACTTAAATAGAGGCATAGTTTTAAAAGAATATCATCTGTAGCTTTTTCATTTACTAACTAAAAGGCTTGTATTACTTTTTTTTAATTTACCCGAATTTAGATCGTCATTGTTCATTGTCACAGCGACAAGAGTGGGACTGCTTTCAAGTTGAATGGTGGCCACAGTTCGAGCCCTCATTAGTAAAATTTTGTTCATCATCATAGCCGGAGTTTCATCATCCTCATATTCTGTGTCATCTCTCCAGCACACGATTCCCTCTTGATGCTCTGCTTCTCCTGAGAAAGAATCAGCTACGTTCTCCTGATTCTGGGAAGCACTGAAAATAAAAAGAATTTAAGATGGTGTGAGGCTGCAGTTTGTACGGGTTAGCGATGGTGATGCAACTGTATTATATACAGTTACTAAGTTCCGCAGCAGACCTTGCTGCGTTTTCCAATTTTTTAAGGTTATTCGTCTCGTTATTGTTAAAGTATGCCCAAGCAAATCCCGCGCCATCTCTATCCATTTTCTCCGAAAGTAGTAAACGTACATAGTGAAAACGATTTGTACAGAGGAAATACACGATAAATGAGCATAATTATTAGAGAATTTCATTCTCAAGTGTATGCACTTCAGTGCAACGCAAACCGGTTTACACAATAGCATAAGAATTTTTATTTGAATTCGCTGCGTTGTATGTGAAACAGGCCTTAATGGCAATACAACAGAAGTGAGTTTACAAAAGTTGAGGGAAAAGGTTTTTAATCTAACAATTGCGAATAAAGTTGCAAAAGATAAAGGTGCTTACTCCATTCTGGAATGCAGTGCAGTGGTCCCTGCCCTACCCCGTTTTATCTTTTTGGTCGTGACTTAGATTTGTTAAGTGGAAGGTGGAAGGCAGCAGCTTAACCAAAGTATCGTGCTCTATTAGTATGCTGTATACTCTGAATAATTAAGATAAATCAACTAATGACGTTGAATAAATTAATAAATAAAAAGTTTAGATTCAAAAAGTTTGGCTGAAAGTCCTTTCAGACTTGCTCTCAATAGCAGTCGCATGTGGGCATGTGATCATTAGTGTAAATGTAAAATCAATAATGTTCTTGTATCCAACCAAACAGAGTCACCAACATAACATTACTGTTGCAAGTTGCAACATTGTTTACCCTGACTTTGTATTCTGAATTAGCTCTTTGGTGCTAAATTTTAGAACTGGCTTGTGAGGTTTTCGGAGACAGACATTACTTGATTCTGATGGCTTTTTTTCATTGGGATCCATGGCTCTTGGAATCAACCCATAATATTATGAAACCACAATGGCATTTTGGCTCCCACAATTGTTTACTTACTGAGTTTTAGTTTTTAGTTTTTAGTTTTATGATTTATTTTCGTACTACTTTTTGATTGCAGTTTCCTTCTAGTGGAAGAACTCAGACTATATTTTCTTCTTACTGATTTGATTAGTGACGACGAAAAAAGAAGGAAGTTCAGGTTGGCGAATTTTAGCAATATTCAGATAACGCTTCTAATGAAAAATGAGGAGAACCTTCTTCCTAGTGCATTTGCCAACGTTTAATAGTGTTGTTGTAACTCAACGGTATGTAGACATTCAAAAAGTAGCAAGCTAATTAATACGGTTTTGCATAAGAATCCTGAACAAATATGAATTTTCAAAATGTGAAATTAGAAACCCGGAAGGCTAAAAAAGATCTTATGAAAGTGAAGATCGTGTGCAATCCGATAATTGAAGAAATTTTGCTTATTTATATTAAGCTCCGTAACTAAACTTAAATTCGTTTCTCTGAGTACAGCATGAAATCAAGTGACGATTTGAATCCCTATTGAGATTTCCAAAGCTTAAATATCAAAAGCAAATCCAAAGCGAATTAAAGGAATAACATGCATCTGATTGGCTTTATAAAAACTCCGCATTGAATAAACCAAACTTAGGCACCTCTTACTTCCACGAACGACATGCCATCGTCGTGTAATTGTGTAAATGACAAACTTTGCTCTTGGGAGTACCTTTATTAAAATTGACCTTTGACCCTTAGAGTTAACATGGGGTCAACATTGGTACCTGCTCAATTTATTTGGAACTCGACTAAAATATAAATCGAGGCTAACTGAGTAAAGTTTGAATGGGACTCAAGTATCTAAAAAATTGATCTATTGACTCTAACACAGTTTTACCCCATTTAGAATTTGGTGACTTCGTAAAGTCAAGAATCAATTGATAGAAGCTAGAGCTCCATTGAAACACTGCTCAGGAGGTCAAAATCTATGATTCAGCAGAGTTTTAAGTAAATCAAACACTTGCACAAATTTGGTGACCTCTAGAGGTTAAGGATCAAATTTCAAAAAGGTACTCCCAAGAACAAACTTGATCACATGCACCACTACTACATAATGGCATAAATCATTTATGCCATTGTGTAGTATGACATTTATGGTAAATGTCATTTGTGAAAATAACAAGTGATTCAGTTTGATTCACTTTAGTACAGTGTCCTTTCAATTTTAGAATATTCAATTATTAATTACATTGGATATATCTTCTCTTATTTTATTTCACTGCATAACCGGACATTGTTATAATTGATAAAAGGTTAAATACAAAAAATAGTTTTTGGCTAACTAATGAATTGATATACTGTAATATGTTCATGTGGTATTAAAATAAAATTTTAATTTCAGGAAAAATTCCCTGTTGAGGAAAATATTCAAAACATAATTCTTAAACACATTCGTCCAATGATCGCTCACAAATAAAAATTAAAACAGTACAATTAAAAAAAAAATAAACTTCATTTATTTTTTATTTTATTTTAAATTTATTTTTCGCAACTTCTGTCCAAATATGGTTCTGCTAGGGGAGTAAATATTCAGCAATCATTCTATTTACATTTTAGTTTGTTGTGTTTTGGAACTAAAGCGATGAATTTGGCGGGTTTTCAATAAAATGTATCAACTTCTCACTCACTACATTCGAACATCGAACTCGATTATGGTAACCTCACTAACCAATCAAACATTGGCATTCTTTCCTGACCAACTAAATAACTGTAATACGAAGATGAATTCAGAGTTCCAGCATTCTATAGTTGATAATCGCTCTTAAATTTAACATTTTATATTTGAAATGATACTTTCGACACTTTAATAAAATGAATCAAATCAAATCAAAAAAGTTTTGCCATATTGCAACGCTTTCCACTCTTAATAACTTCATGAATATGGGATCATCACTCTGATTGGTTAAGCTCAGCTTGGAAGGCGCTTTGGAATGGGATGAGTCAAAATTCTCACTATTAATATGAAATTTCCATTGTTGAAGGAACAAAAATAAACTTACAGATTTAGAATATTTTCCTCTTCTTCGATATCGTGAAGCCACTCAATCCTGATAGTAACTTCAGAATCGTCTTCCACAACCTGAGAAGCTTGAATGCTTCCACCCAGTATTACTTCGTTATCTTCATCTACGTCTCCTAATTCTTTTGCAAATTCTGCCAATTCCTCATCCTCTTCACAATTGTCCACAATACCTTCATCCTCTCCTGTAAACTCCTCTGGTTCATCTTCATATGACTCTTGTTGATTAGGTGGATCCATATGTGTAATATTCACAAGGCTCCTACTCCGAATCATTCCACCATTACAAAAATTTTGATCTTGGTCTTTGAAGGAGAAAGGAGGTTCCAACGGGATTTCTGTTGCTCCTCTGCCTAGAGCAGAGACACTCCTCATTGGTCGACTTTTCGTTCCCCAGTGAAAACTCTCTCTGTTCCGCTTCATGTCTTCCATTGAAATATACATTTTCTCTGGAAGAATGACTGTATTTTGAAGAGAAGTTATAGAAATACGAGAGAGTACTGTGGATCTCGTACCTTCCGAATCTATATCCAAAGCTGATGAAAGACGAGAATCAGTAGTGATAGACGATTCATCAAAATCTTGGAATCCATCAGGTGGTTTGAGTTCCATCGAATGTTCGTGCGTATTGAAAATCCCACGTTGAAGTTTGTAGCATTTGAGGGAGTCTCGAGGATAGAGTTTCCGTGGTGGAGCAATCGGAACTTCTGGTTCACTTTCTTCAAAGCTATTGATTATTTGAACATCTTGGGGATAATACACTTGGAACTTATTTGTTGATTCGACGTATTCTGGTGAATGTGCGAAGGTCTCCTGAAGTTCAATTTGATTTTCATAATGATGAGGTTGTTCTAAGAACAATTCTGAGAAGCATCGAATGTCCTCTTCTTCTTCTTCTTCAGAAGATTCTTCAATTTCTTCAACTAAACTCACATCAGAAGTTGTATAAATATGACGTACGAGAAGTCTTAAAGCCACGGATGCTTGTCGGAGTGATTCAACACACCCAAATCGACTAAGACTGGAAACAGGTACATCTTCAATTTCCAATATTTCATCACCTACTTCCAATTGGCCCCAAGAAGTACGAACTCTCTCCGCTGGACTACCGTCAGCACATGATTGGATAAAGAGTCGTTCAACGACTTGTTGTTCTCTTCCTTCTTCAAAACGAAGACCAAATCCTAGTTTCTCACCTGTAAAAAAAAAAAAAAAAGTAATGTAAAAATATAAATATCATATTGAAACCATTGAATCCTAAGAATTTGTAACTAAAACTAAATCCATTTATTAAATACATAGACTTTAAATTTTAGATTTCAAGGTGGAAAGTTTTGAATACCTGGAAGACGATAGACAAAAACATGTTCTAAAATTTCAGGAGTTCCAATTGAAACGATAGACTTTTGACGTTGTTTTCTTCTTGAAGTCACCACTTCCGGAGAACTTAGACTATTATTATTATTCTCATCTTCAAATGAATCTTCTGAATCTTGAAAACATTCATCAACTTCATGTAAAATATTGACAACAGAAGTCCGTTCACCTGTTGACTTTTGTTCATTCTTACCAAGAGCAACTACTGTCACATAAGCTCCTCCAGTACTTTCTTCATTTTTTTCAATATCATTTCCTCTCTCATCATCACCATCACTCACTCTGTAGTCAACCAATCCAATTAATTCGACTTCCTCTTTAATTTCTGACATACAATGGGAATGATGAATAATTGGTGATTCCGTAGGTGTAGTAACAGTGAGTTTGTTTCCACAGTGACTCCCTCCATCGACAGATACCACAGTCACAAACGGACCACTCTGATCACCATCCTTCATATCTGACTCCACCATTTTTTTTTATTGTTTCTAACTTCCTTAATTTGAATCAACTCCGGGTTGAGTCATATTTTTTTTCACACCTATAACGAAAAAGTAATTAATAGTTAATTAAAAGTAATTAAATAGAAATAAAAAAAAATCGCAAGTAATGAAAAACTTATGTATAAGATGACTACTTTTAAGTATTTTTTGTATAGTACACACAAGAATTTTATTAAACCAGGTTCGTTGTCACTTATGCGTGACTGATAGATGAAACGGTGTTAAAAACCAGTTAAGCATGAATAATAAATTATTATGAATTTTGCATAATTTTCAATTTCCAGTTTATAAAGAAAAAAATTTCATTTTGTACTATTTTAACAATGAGGAAATTCTTAAAAAGACGTAAAATTTGGGGGTGGGAAGGTCGATAAAAATCCTAACTTCTACATGAGTTCATTGTTGTCTCATTTCTCGGGTAACTTGACTTTAATTACAAGTTGAAGAATTTCGATGATTTGGATGTCTAAATTAGCCCAGAAGGTATCAAGATGAAGGTATAAGATAATATAATAAATCGTAGTAAGAAAATTTGAATGAAATGAAAATAAATAAGGTTAGGAGTGGCTTTAGTAGTTGGTGTTGGCTCTGGTACCCATGGGCAAAACAATAGAAAAAAAAAATTTTTTTTTGTACCTTATTCTTTGAGTTGATTTATGATAATGAAGTTTGGGAGTGGGCTATTGAGTTTAAGTTCGGGGGATGGAAAGTTAGGAGAATATACCCTCATTACATACATTATTTTAAGATAAAAAAAAATCTCTCACCAGGTCAACATATCCTCACACGGTCTCTTCTTTACCATTTACTAGGTCAATGTTTACAAATTCCAGAAGAAATTTACAACTTACTCAAGTGCGTCTGCGTCAAAATTCAGAAGACGCAGGTTGGTATTGGTAGGTTTAAGATAGAGCTTTAGAAGAGTATGAAACTGGATTGGAAACAATATCTAACTCCTTGAGCGAAAAAAAACATAATGTAATTTCAATGTAAATACAAGGCAACAATGAGTAGCATCATCAAATAACTCAACAATAGTTCGGGATAAAGAGGGGAAGAGGGGTATTAAATCTTGTGTCACTTCACTCACACTCCTAAGTGTCACCGTAGTCAAATCCACTTAGGATAGTCGAACACTTTTTTTATATACTTGTTGTGTATACCAAATTTCAGTTTGTCACTGGACAGAGTACTCACACTCTCTTGTTGTATAGATGAGATAAAAGTTGGAAAATTGGCCTACAGAATGAAGCTTAGACCCTTAGGATAGTCCTAAGTTAGGTTGTTAGGTTGTAAATTTACAACTTTTTGAGTCTTATGAAGAAGAATAAAATTGTTGTTAATTTTTTAACCAAGGACAAATGAACTAAGACGCCAGGATCTCGGAGTGAATTAGAGATTGAGACTCATTGAATGTGAGATTATGAATTTTTACAAAATGAAGGTGGTAAGTGGTCATAGGGAGTTTTGTGTGGACTCTGTCCCGTTATCCACCTCATGTCAACTATCCCAACACCAGTCACTAAACTTCATTTCTTGTTCTACAACAAAAATTCAGAATCTTTGATCATTTTTTTTTCATGCCCCTCCTCCTTCTTTTTGCTTCCTACTTCATCCTTTTCATTATCATTTATTAACTTCTGAAAAAACCGGATCATTTCATGTAGTTACCTACACAATATCATCATCATCATCACAACATTTTGTTTGCAGTATTTCATCCAACGACCCAAATTCAAAATCTGTCATTTCTATGTATAATCAAATCAGTTATCCACTTTCTTCACATCAAACTTTAAGACAAATATATGATCGCTTGCCAAATGAAAAAGAAATTTTCTTCAAACTACCTTTCTGCTTCCGCTTTAGACAGGTCTTGTGTACCATCATCAATTAACGCAATGACGACATCACCTAAAACAAAACATTTCATAAAAACANTAGACAGGTCTTGTGTACCATCATCAATTAACGCAATGACGACATCACCTAAAACAAAACATTTCATAAAAACATAACGCAGCTTGTCGCGACGACAAGTAAAAGATAGGTAGGTGAAGAGTTCAAAAAAAAAATTTTTTTTTAGAAATAATATTAAAAATGAATAAATTTTTTGAAGGTCATTGACCTCTACGACTAAAACCTTTCCGCGCTATGTTGGATCTTGTAAGCTACTCTCTTATTAACTGAAATGTTCAAAACTCCACTATTCACGCAACTGAATCCATCCTTAACAATATACTACCATCGAGTAACTATGTTAAGATTGTATCCTTAAGACGAAGGAAATAATTAGATGTAGCGTTAGTTGTTAAACATTAATTGGCACATCTAGATGTCAGAGTATTATATAAATCCACGTTTTGAACGACAGTTATTATTTTACTTTCTTAAATAATCATATAATTCAGCACTCATTGATTGAATTCGCTGGCAAAATATCACATTTACTCGGAGTTTGTCTAAAAAATATAAATAAGGAGATAATAAAATACTCCATAATAATAAAAATAGAAACGATACTTTGTGTTTTTATAGATTGTGGTTTTGTAGAAGCGCATATGGATTTGGTTTCTGAGGTACTGGGATTGAGTGTTGTTCTTGTGATGTAAGAGGTATGAGTTCAGCAGATGGCGTTAGGAGTGGTGACTCAACTCTTGATTTCTTTTGTCGTTTTCTAGGGAGTTGGACTTCATGTACATCAGGTCCTTCAATTTGGAGGGAAGCGAGAGGGAGTTCGAGACATGGAGATATAATTCTTGAATTATTTGCTAAAAATTCAACAATCTCGGAAGCTTGAGGTCGTCTGTTGGGGTCAAAACCCCATGTTGACACCAGAAGTTGTTCTCTACAAAAAAAAAATTGGAACAAAAAACAGTAATCATTTTATGTTCCTTTGAAGCCTTGTTTATATGGTGTGATCATATGGAAGTGATAGAAAATTTGTTAACATACAGTAGTGGTTTGACACCGTGTGGAACATTTAGAGTTCTTCCAGCTTTGACATATTCTAGTACTTGGTTGTTTGAGAGTCCTTGGAACGGGTAGGAACCAAAAGTAACAATTTCAAAAAGAACAACTCCAAAACTCCAAACATCAGAAGCTGGTGTAAATTTTCCAAGGGCAAGAGACTCTGGTGGCATCCAACGAACCGGTAGTAGACCTATTAAATTAATTACAAATGATTGTATCATCATTACATCATTTTTTTAATTAGTGTTATACTTATCAACAATAACTTACCTTTCCTGTTGAATCTATAGTAATCGTTCTCATACATTGAACGAGTCATACCAAAGTCACCTAGTTTTACAATGCGACTCGACGTTAGTAAGCAGTTTCTACAGGCAATGTCCCTAAAATTTATTTAAAAAATGATTAAATGTTAGTAAAAAAAAAGTTGATACAATTTTGTGTCATTGTGTATACCTATGGACGTATTTCAGTTCTGCTAGGTATGAAATTGCTCTAGCGATGTCCAGAGCCATTGAGGTTAAACGTTTGCTCGAAATGTCATCAGACTCTTCGATTGTCTTTTCATCGACTAGATTTCTTCGAGACAACAAAAATGTCTTCAAGTCACCTATGTACCAATAAAAAATTGATATAAAATGATAAATGAATTATACTAATTTCTTATAAATTGTTGAGTACTCTTACCATAGAGCATATATTCCATGACCATGGTTACTGGTTCTCCTTTTGTTTGAACACCAAGAAGTTTAAGTATATTTTTATGCTCGAACCGCTTCATTACTTCCGCTTCACCTAAAAATTCTAACTTTTGTTCAATAGTTGAACCAGTTTTTAACGTCTTCACAGCTACTGACACCTATAGAAACGAACCAAAAAATTATGTTACAAAATATTGATAATTACCGCATATACGCAGATATAAACCGTAAATATTCATATATAACTTCTTTTCGATGATTGGTGATATGATTTTTCAACAGTCAAAACTTAATTTTAGAAATATGAAATTCCTACAGTTTGGTTACATAATAGGATTAAAAATATTTATTTTACTATATAGTTAAACCTCCCGTTTTGTCTATTTAATATAAAAAATTGAGAACTGATTGATGATTTTTAGTAAATTGTATTTACCCATGCTGTTTTCTCATCCAAAAAACATTCACCACCATAAACAAATCCAAAAGCACCTTCTCCTATCTTTCGGTTGATTACCAACCTATAAGGTATTATCCAATCAATGAGATCCCATTAGAGAAAATGAACAAAAGTATTGTCTAATACTTACCTATCTCTAGGGATTTCCCATTTGTCAAGTGCAGATGCATTAGAGACTGTAGAAATGTCAATTCCAAGAGCTTTCATATAGTCCTCTGTCAACTGAACTCTTCGTTCGTATCTGGAATTGAAATCATAAATTATTCAATCTCTCATAAGTGGTTGATAATTATTTTCTTGACTATACCTTCTCTTGATGACTACAAAACAAACAACTAGTATGAGACCAAGAATTCCAAAACCAAAAACATTTGCAACAACAATGGCTGCTTCACAACTGAGGTCAAGCGCAGACGCGAGAGTATGAAGAACACAAGTGGGAGGTAGTTCCGAACCATCATCTGGCATTGATTTTGTAGGATTGAGCCATACAATTGCGGATTTGTTAAGTTCCAACCTATAAATTAACACAGTAGAACCTAACCATTGTGACAAATTTAACAGTTTTTTTTTTAATTATTTCTCATATCCTTACACTCCTGACTCTACTTCATTGGAATTATTAGTAGTCTTCGACAGTGGTGTAAATGTCCCTATGATTCTTTTCTTTCGTTCAATCCATTGAATAACAAGAATAGTAGAGAGTCTAGAAGGACCGTCGAGAAATTGAATATGTCCGCTAACACCATGAAAATCTGTTTTTTTGATGAGTTCTACAAATTTTCTATAAAAAAAAATTTTTTTTTTCTATACTTATGGTCATAAATAACTTTTTACAATAATTTTGATCCATATGAACAGATATTACTTACAGGGTAGTATTTTCTGAATGTAAGTTAGCAATATGTGAATGATTTTGCTTGAGTAGAGCATCTAGTGCGAATGCATAGGTCCAAACGGCATCATATGCGTATCCTGCATAATCTGACGGTGATTCATTTTTTTGCTTACATCTCGCTGTATAATTTCCTCGCCATTGTTCAACAGTTTTATTTTCTTCCATCATCTGATGATCTGGTGCAAAGTTTGCATGTTGAAGTGATAAATGTCCATTGATCGCCTTAAAAAAAAACACAATAATCAATTTGGTGACAAATGTCACACCTAATGGAAATTTACAGTGTAATGTCAATGTCATTGATTAAAATTTTTTAGGTTGGGATATTACATTTTGAGGATGTCAAAAAATTTTTTATTTTTTTTTCAAAAATTTATTTTCTGGATTTTTGCATTTCTCCACGAATCATGACATTTAAAAATTCTTGAAACAGTTTTTCCAAAAAAAAAATTTTTTTTTTTGAAAATTTATATTTTTCAAAAAAACTCACTTGGATCATTTGAGAAGTATTACATGGAACAATTGGTTCCTTTCCTCCCACCAATGCATTGTATTTTTCAGTGTCGTACCAATCGGATACAAACCATGTTGGTAAGAACCAAACGTATCCTTCTGCTGCGGTCATTTTTTGTTTGTAGGCTTCACACATGACAGCTCTTGCTGCATGATCATAGAAATCTCCGATTATAATTTTTGCTTTTTTTGACTTCAGATCTTGTAAATACTATATGAAATCATTAGGAATTGAGTTATAAAACCGGAAGTTGGTATTTTCAAAACACTGGCTCTCTACCTGACTCATATTGAGTGCTTCCTTTGGAAATTTCCTGTTAGCAATAAATGCGATATGATTTTCTTGCAAGAGATCTTGTAAGTGACTGACATACTCAGCATACTTTTGACCTTCTTCTGTAAGTGATGCGATACGATTCCAACCGAAACTTTGAAACAACTTCAAATAGACGTATCTATAGAGAATATAAGTACTTTATATTTGACAAGTCCATCCATGTAAAAAAAAAATAATCAAATTTTGAGTAGTTTTTCTTCTTCTATCTATTTCTTACTGATATTGTCTGTTTTCTCCAATAGTTCTAAAAAAGTATGGAAACTTCTCCCTAGAGAAACTACTTCCTTCGGCACTATACGAAATTACAACAGTTTTAAAATGAGTAGCTACTCCCGCGAGTGGTTCGACAGTGTCAGAACATGCAGGACCTATATGACATCAAATAAAATTGACAGACGTATGAGAACTGATAGATTGTCAAAAAAAAAAAAAAAAACAATTGGCAAAAAAAAAATGATAATGATTGATGAAAAAAATCTCACCTAGAATCCCTGCCATGGTGTCAAAGGTACTGTGTCGAATAAAGTCGATGAAACTCTTCATCACTTTGTCCGCTCGACATTGCCCATCGAGAATATACATATTGAGATTGTAATTTTTAAGAATTTCACTGTTTATATTGACAGCTTGTGTAGCCATTTTTGCCGCAGTGACAATTCCAGGATCATTGTAACTTCCGGAAATTGGAAAAATTCCACCAATGTAAATGGTTGTCTTGGCATTATCAGGACTAGAGCGCCATGTTCTCCATATAGGTTTATTAAATCGGAGCCATTGACAAGCTACTGATGAGATTGTGGCAGTTGTGTCTGTACTTAATGTAGTTCGATGAAATTGGAGAAAGTCGATGTATTCGTCCACTGTGAGAGAAAGTCGATGTGTCGCCTAGGATTAATATTTAAAAAAAAATCTAAAATGAGGTGGTTTCAGACACAAAAAAAAAACGAAAACCATTGAATTATATTGCATTTTGGTTGCTTTTTTTTTTGTAAAAAAAAAGTGAATAGTACGAAATAAAAAAAAAGTTTTTGGAAAGTAACTTTAAAACCGTGAAGGGCTTCAGCATTAGCCAAAAGTGTTATAAAAGGAAACAGTAGTTTAGTAAAACTTTTTTTTTCTTTGATCGACTAAGTTTTTTCTGTGGTAGGCAACAAAAGAGAAGTAAAAAGTGATTTTCGGACGCCTAATAACTTTTACTGCTATTTCCACTTTAATCCAACTTATTTCAGCATTTTTTTTTAAATTTCTTACTTCGTAAACATGTTTCGCTCCTTCTTTAAGTCTAGACCAAACAACTTTTTCAAATTTCCCAGATTCGTAGTTACAAAATGAGTCTTCGTTACATGGAGGGAGAGAGACGCTAATGAGATCGAAATCTGTCGTCAGAAGCGTCGGTTTCCATGAAAAGAATAAAACACCTCTCTGTATATTCTCAGTTTCATATTTTTCTATCAGGTGACGTACAAAAGTATCCAAATTTGGACCTATGTATACCACGCGCATGTGCATTTTCAATGATGTAATCTCATATGGTAGATGTAATGCAGTCTCTAATAATAAAAACAAACGACCGTATCAAATTTTTTTTTCTTCGTTAACTAGAGATGAAAAGAAATCATTGTATACTCACCTGGGTAACTACTAATTAGAATTGCGCATGTGTCCTTTCCTTTACATATTTCTGGTTCAAAAATCCCTTCTTTACAAAATGATTTGTTACAATAGAATTTCCCATTGTTGTCTTTTGCCAGAAGAGTTACATTACGCATGTCTTCTGGACTGAGTCTGAAGAGAGTAGTGACTTCTGAGTTCTCTGCATAAGTTCTCCAGTAGTCTACGGGTAATTTTGGATTCTCTCGTAGTATTCGACTATTCTTGGGAGTGAATAACCCGAATCTAGTACAAACAACCAATTAGAGAATAGATAAAAAAAAAACTGTAGTAATCATGCCCACAAAAGACAATCATGTCATGAAAGTAGTTTCAATTAACTCAATGGGAATTTGATGACTCGATATTATAGAGGAATCAGTCTTAACTCATTAGTCATTCCCGGGATTTCACTTTTTCGAGAATGAGATTATCGGGAATTTCGAGATTGGTTTCAAAAAATGAGTTTAAAATTTTTAAATTTATATATAAATATATATAATATATATTTTTTTTATGACTTATGATTTAGGTAAAAAATTTAGTAAATTTTTATTTTTATGATCAGTTATAAAAAAAATTTCATCCCGGGAGCATTTTCTTTCCACTTTCTTTTTTATATTCTAGACAGTCCCGAGAGATGAATATCGCAAAACTGGAATCTTCTAACTAATAACAATCATAAAGTCATTAACTTTAAGGCCAATCTCATATTTCTCTTAATTGTATGACCTTTGACAGCATAATATTTTGGTAAATCCATTGGCTTAACTACTTACTTTCTGCTGATTTTATACCTCGTTAGAATCCAATTACTCAGCATAGGAAGACACAGTCATTAAAAGAAATTGGACATGTAGAACATATTTCATTTTCTCGCAGGTCATCATTTTTACGACACCGACGACGCCTCCAAATAAAAATTATAGCAACTGATAAAAAAAATTTTTTTTTTGTCGACATTGACTAACATATTACTACTTAAAATTCCATTCTTATGCTTAGTTTATACTATTCTTTATACAATTGGTCTATTTTCTTTTATTTGTTCTGGTTTCTGAAAAGTCTAAGCTTGATGCAGGAGTATTCGGGAGAGTCTATTTGCTAAGCTTTTCTCTAATGTGAAGCACTTTCCTTAGTAGGTTTAGCCCAATATTCTACTAGACGTATTTTATTTCAATTTACAAGGTACTTAAAAAGAAGAAATTGAGACAGAGTCAATAGGAAATTGCCTTTCTCCAGTGTAATTTGGAATGATGGATAGTACTTTTCTACTCAAAATTTGTAATTTGAGACAAACCTCAAGGGAATAGAGACTTGGTGAAAATGAATAAAAATAAAGTCAAAGTCAACAAGAGTTTGAGCCGAAATTAAGATTTATAAGAATCCGCAAGAGGTCAACATACTCTATATGTAACCTCTAGGGGTAGACAGTCGAAGGTCAAAGAGAAGGAATCGATAAAAAAATGTCGTAATTCTGAAATCTTGCTTTCTCCTTTACGACCGTCTCAACAAAAAAATCGACTTAAAAACAACAAAATGTGGGGAAAAACTTTCATGAGAAGAAAGTTTATGTTCACAGAAAAGTTTTCAATTATTCAAAGTTTCTTAATTGAAGAATTTGAGAGAAGTTTTTGGTAAATCCCATTTGATTTTTATGTGAATGTGGTAATAAAAGAGAGTCTCGATGTGGAGTGTGGTTTTAGTGGATACCTGCCAGGGAAACCGAGATGACCGCAACTCTCGATATCTTTTGTAGCCCAGTCTAGAAGGTCGATTTCCGGTGAGAGCCAGACACCCAAATTTATCATTGCTTCTGGAACACCACTACAACGACAAAAACAAAAAAACTTTAGACTCCTTGTATCAGAAAGACAAAACAAAAGGAAATGTTAGAGTAAAAGTGAACGAACTTCTGAGAACGTAGATCACGAGCTTCGCCTGAGAGTCTTTCCAGTACACCCGTGGCATTGAAATGATCTTCCCTCTCCACCACTCGGACAGAGTCATAACCCAAAACTTCTTTGAGAAATATTCGAAAAGCTTCACTGATGAGTCGATGTCCCAAACGAGATGAAGTTTCGATGGTGATGTTATGGACATCATTGTCAAGATGGAAATACCACCGAGGATTTACTTCTACAGAAAAAAAATACTCACTCAGTCAAAACAAATTTAGATCAATTTAGAGACATATGTATTCATTTTTTGAGGATATACATAGCATCATTTTAACACTCATACTTCCAAAGTTGAAGTAATTTTTGATGGTTTTGACGCCGTAGGTCTAATCACATGATCTAAGAATTTGAAAAGCATGGAACATTTTTTATGACGTAAATGGTAAATAGTTTCTATAGGTTTGGTGACTCATGGAGGTCACTAAAAGTATTAGAGATACAAGCAAATCAATACTCTTTTACCAATATTTTCACCAACTTTCTTCAAAATAACAAAAAAAACAGGTGTTATCAATGTTAATTATTCTTTTTTCAGGAGCCCGAATGGGATCGTCAAAGGTTGCTAAGAGACAAGCCTTTTAAAAGTTTAACCTCTAGAAGAGAGTCATTGTACTACCTGCACAAAACTTATCAGTTTGAGTTTTCACAGGTAGAATAGGAAATTATTAATATTTTGAGGATTCGTTCATGCGGATTATAAACTGCTGACAAAAAAATATTATGGAAGAGAAGTTTTGAACAAAAAGAAGTCTAGGCTTCAATTTCAATTTTGTATAATAATTAGTCACCATAGTAACAAAATAAATTGAGAGTCGGAGGATATCCTTCAATTGATTTAGAAATTTCAATTATTTCTATTTAAAATCGAGGTATATGGCTTCAATTTTCTGAAGACTTTTCAACTAACAACATTTTGTATTGTCCAAATGAGACAAATACAGGGTGTTCCCCAAAAAATCTAGTTTTTTCTACCTATCACCCAAAATGTCTAAGGTTAGTAACTGTAATACAAAGATGGATGGTGAACAAGCCATATGAAAATGTGCAGCAACTTTAAATCCCCTTTCAAAGAGAATTTGAATTTGAATCTCATAGACTTACAACTAACAAGTATCTCACTTAACCCCATTCCCTCTCAATAGAATGTGAAAAATAATAAAACTCATAGTCACAAGCCAACCCACGCCACGCTACCATTGGATAATTTCCTCTCCAAACTTTTTCTATCACGTTGAGTCACTCTACTCAATTTAAGATAAATTGACTTTCTCCTGTTATCTTTTTTCTCTTCTAACATGAAGCTTTCACTTTGAAGAGTTAAAATAACTTTTTTTTTTTTGCAAATGTTTAAGTGGCAAAATATAAAAAAGATTGGGATATTTGCAAACCAAAATGAAAAGACAACTTTTTTTGTACTGAGCTGGAATCCATCTCTGCTCACTTTACATCAAAAATTGATATTTTTTTTTGTATTCGGTTTTTGTCTAGGAGTAATTCTTGAACTTTTAATAGAAATAATAATATAGAAGAGAAACTTATAAGGTTAGCTATTGTAATTTGTAATTCGTGACACTGGTAAAAGTTTCGAGCTTATTCACTTAATTTCTTGAATAAATTTACTTTCCATATTAGTCAACGAGAAAAGGAAAAGTTGTCAAGAAAATTCAATTTTCGAAAAAAAATCTTGTTAAATAAGATGCTCTTTTTTGGAAAACAAAATTAAATTCAATATGAGTANTTCAATTTTCGAAAAAAAATCTTGTTAAATAAGATGCTCTTTTTTGGAAAACAAAATTAAATTCAATATGAGTAATAATAAGAATTACAAAACTTTATCACTTGTCACTTTGAGTAATAACAGAACTTTTTTTTAAAGGTTTGCACTCTTTTGCAAGAAATACACGTCATATAACTCAACTTTTAATTTAGTTTTGAAAANATAATAATAAGAATTACAAAACTTTATCACTTGTCACTTTGAGTAATAACAGAACTTTTTTTTTAAAGGTTTGCACTCTTTTGCAAGAAATACACGTCATATAACTCAACTTTTAATTTAGTTTTGAAAACCGTCCCAAAAGTTATCAAATCCTTACAACTTTTTAAGCATTTGATACTTTTTCAATTCTTTATTTTTAGAAAATAATAAATTTTCCTTACTGTTTGATGAATTGAAATTGGAAAATTTTAGTGAATTACTAATCATATGAAACTTAGGTATGATATGAGTTTACTCAAAATCTTAACCTTTGACGTACTACAATAATTCAAATTGTAACAAATGTGTTCCGCTTTCACATGAAAAGATCATAAATAAGTCTGATCTTGTACATAACTCTTAAATGTAAAAAAAAAGCCTAATTTATTTTGATAGCTATGTACAAGATATTACAACTTTCTGGCTCATTATTTTCTACCTTGTAAACTTACCTTGTAAACTTACCTTGCTAGCTGTAATAATTATTTATGTGTACTTGAATCAGTAGATAGAGAATTTAATCACAAGCACCAAGAAATTTTTGCTCTCAGCAACAAAATAGGCGTTTCTACTGTTTTAGTAGTTACAAATTTCCACTTACAAACTTATTAAAAAAAACTTTACGCCCTTGGTTCAATAATACTTGTTTAAAAAAAATGTGAATAATTAAAAAAATTTTTTATTCTACAAAACTTTTGGCCGTGTTAAATAAGGTTATAATTAGTTAATTTATAAAAAATTGGGATGAATTTGATACTATACTCTTATACTCATAGTAAATTCCAAATATACTCAACCCGTATTCTTTAAATTTAGTACAAAATAAGGAGATTTCTGAAATTGTAAAGTGAAACCATTAATTATGGTCAGACTGTATATTTAGAGTTGTCTGTGTAATTAACCCTTTAGTCCCTGGACAATTTTAGAGCCGTATTCCTAACTTTGTCCTTAGGGGTGGATACATATAGTTAAAAGTGAAAAGTATGTGGGTTGTCGTTATGTAAAATATTGTTAGTAACTTACCGTTGACATCTTTGAGACATTCGTTGACAGAGGTAACTCGTCCTATGTTAGTAGCAAAATAAAGTATAGAAATAGCCAAAATAATAGTTCTTGAGTCTATCCATGGCATCATTAACACTCTAGTACAGGTACGCGTCAAGTGCTTTCACCAGACGTATTTTTCATCCTCCCCCGTCGAAGTCACTAGAACAGCTATAGCTTCACCTATAAATAAAACAGAATTACTTTACTTTCTCCATTACTAAATACCACTATCAAGATTTATAAATTAAATTCTAATGTCTTTTGAGTCATAGAATACTTTTTTTTACTCAAAAAGTAAAAAGTGAAAGTTAAAGTGTAAATTGGAAATACTTGAAATGGAATTTCATTTTACTGAAACATTTATCCAACTACTATCATTGGAAGAGTGATATTTGAAAAAGTAAATGAGAAAACATTTCCTCCCTGGTAGAAATGAAAGAAATACAAGTTTTTTCTTCATTGCCGACGAGTTAAAAAATTTTTGTAATTATTAGATTAAAATTAATATCTCCCTATTTCTCAAATTAAGATTAGAATCATAAGAAATTCCACAGAAAGTTTCATCTTTTTGTCTGATAGAATAAAGAAGAAAAAAAATTTATGTATTTGGCTCACATAAAAACGTATGAGAAAATGAGTCCACACCCTATGAAAATTTCTGTTATTGACAGAGTTGTGAGGCTGAAGAAAAATCTCACTAAGAATCCATAATTCAATTTTTTCCGAGGTTCGAAGGTTAATGGAACATTGATCATTAAATCAATGATAAAATCAACAATGAAAACAATCATAATTTATTCAATTCATGATTGTTGGTTTTATAATTTTTGTTTTGTATTTGGTTCAATAACTGCTGCAATAGTTCAAAAAAATTATTTTAATTAAAAATAATAATTTTTTTTTCGTTTTTTTAATTTTACAGTTCGATTTCCAAGTGTTAATGAATAATTTAATTAAATAATCTGTCTCCGTCCTTTCCTAAACAAATTATAAAATCAATTCATTTCTGACGTTTTGAAGTATTTTCAGAATTGTTATGGATTTTGGAAGTAATTTACCAAAATTATGTGGAAAATTACAAAATAAAGAAGAAAAGCACAAAAATTAAGGCACAATTTACAAATTTGAGAAGAAAATTTCCAAAGTGGAAAAAACTGAAAACGACTGATTTTTTCCTATCAAATGAACTTAAAATTCTGTCCTAAACCTTGTTTAAAAAGTTGATTAAAAAACGATGCCAGAAATTGATTCAATGTTGCTGAAAAATAAACGTTTACAACAAACCTTTACAAACTTTCATAAAAGTGAAACAACTTTTCAGAATATCGAGAGTGAACATCAAAACCTTGTACTCAAATGTTTGAATTATTGTTAAAGGCTCGTCACTCATAAAGGAATAAGTAAATTATTTAATTCAGAAACAAAAACCAGAAAGTAAAACTAACGATATCCTCAAATGTCGTACCTGTCGTACCTTAAAAACTTCAATTTAATATGAATAATTCAAAGTTAATTCGATTTCTGCCTTTAGGTGAAGTAATATAAAACGGGTTAAACTCTAGCAGCTAAACCTCATTGTAATAAGAATAAAAAGCTAACATAAAATGAATCTGTTCACTATCAACTCAAAATATCNTCGATTTCTGCCTTTAGGTGAAGTAATATAAAACGGGTTAAACTCTCGCAGCTAAACCTCATTGTAATAAGAATAAAAAGCTAACATAAAATGAATCTGTTCACTATCAACTCAAAATATCAGAAAATATACAAATTTTGGAGATATTTTTTTGTATAAAATAATAAATCAAATAAATCATAAAAATTTTTCAAGACCTGATAAAATTTTAAAATCAATCAATTTTTTTTTGTATCCTGATTTCAATAGAATTTGAATAGACGAGATAAAATGTACTCCCTGAGAATTTAGAAAGTAAGAAAATCCTTTCACCACCAATCAGGCTCTTCCGTCACTGTCCTTGGACTTTATAAAAATTTAGACATTCTGTAAACCCAACAACCAATGTCTATTATTTGGCAGTGATTTGTTACGTCTGGGTATTCGTTCCTGATGTTTGAGAATGTGAAAACAAATGAAAAGTTTGACACGTGTGGTTCGGACTTCCACTTGAACAATAATGGTTTTATTACACATTTTTACAGCTTTCTGCGGCAATTAACTCTTTCAAAGAAGTGAAAGAGTTACAAGACATAAAAGTCAAACAGTAAATGGTAAATGACATACAATTCGGAGTATATCCCATCTGGAAATGTATACCAATTACATAATTAGATTTACTCTGCTCTCCTAATCCCAGAGAAAACTATACACAGGGTTCACAAACCGGTTGGAATTCTAATGGGCTAATTGGGTTTCATCTGGGAATATTGGGCATTCAAGAATTTTATCCAGTGAATGAATTAGAGGTCAAAGTATACCTAAATATATATTATATATAAAGTATATATGTAAATGAATAAAATTATGACTTTTATAATAATTTAATTTAATTTCAACACGCTCATTTTCCTCTCATTAAGGTTTTGAAATATGAATCTCATTTTGTAAAACTTAAGGTTTAAGCGTGTCAATTTATCATAAATAATACAATGACAATCTGAGTGGAACCTAGCTTATCAACCTAGCGTGCGTCAAAGCTATAATAATTGAACAGGTTTTTCAACTATTACAAAACCCGAATTTTAGATTTCTCCATTTGAGTAATTCTCATTAAAAGTATTACTCATGTAAAAGTTATCCAATGGTAGAAACAGAATTTTTTATACCTGATCACAATAAATTTAGGTTTTGGATAAAAATTTTTTTTGGAAATATCTCCAAAATCCTTCTACTTGGATACATAGTACTTAGATACATAGTAAATTTTGCTTCAAATTAATTTATTTTGTCTACCAGACCAATTTAACCGGTATCATATTTTAGGTTGTCAATTTTAACAACCCTGCCTAACTGAATTTATTTTGACAGATGGGTTTAATAAGACATATGTCTAAGTTACTTGGACGGAGAAAGTGTCTCCTCAGCTAGTTTGTTCTTTGAAAGTTATTAGACATAAAAGTGGACTGAAATCTTATTCATGGATATATATGGTCTAATTCATCATTAAAATAAACAACATTCTCAGAAGAAAACTAGTTGGAAAGAAAGCTAAACACTTTGGTAGAATACTGATAATACTGTAATTTTCAAAGATGACGCAAATGATGTCATACAACTGAAACATTATTTTTTGTGCCCTAGAAAGTCCATTTTCACTTTGTTTTGCATGTGGAGGATTACTTTTAGCTATATTCCAACTGTAAAATATATGGTTTAATAATGTATTACTATATGGGAATATTTAGTAACTACTAGTTTAGTATCTTACAAAACATAAAGCGTGCAGCTATAAGTTAGTTTCCAAAAGCTAAAATATAATTGTCCCTGAATTTTATAATCCCATCACTTATTACTCTATATTTGAATGAATATGTATGGAGCAAAAAGTAGATATCAAACGTTAAAGGTGAAACAATTTCAGATAATTTTTTGATTTTGCCCGATTTCTATAAACTTGTAATCATTACAATTACATTATGAAACTTATTGCACAAGATTTGATGAAATTTTTTGGTGAATATGAGTGAGTGAGTACAATTTTAATGAAACCNAGTTATTACTCTATATTTGAATGAATATGTATGGAGCAAAAAGTAGATATCAAACGTTAAGTGAAACAATTTCAGAAAATTTTTTGATTTTGCCCGATTTCTATAAACTTGTAATCATTACAATTACATCATGAAACTTATTGCACAAGATTTGATGAAATTTTTTGGTGAATATGAGTGAGTGAGTACAATTTTAATGAAACCGATTTTTCTCTTAAAATTTTAGTTTCTATAACGTACCAACTTTAGCATTAGTATCATTATAATTAATATTATGCATTAGCATAATATCAACATAATAATTCAAAATTTACCCATGATCAGATGGAAGTATCTTGCACAAGAAAGATCAAAATTTCGATTTCAATTTCTCTTCCCGATCAAGGATCATGAAATTTTTCAACAAAAATTCACTCAAATAACGAACATACTCATTCTTTCTATCCAAAAATTTCATCAAATTTTGCGCAAAAAGTTTCATAATGTGTAGCATTATAGCAAAATTTCTCGACGTAAAATGGGAGGAGAGTAAAAACAAAAGTGGTGAAAAACGGTATAAAAATTGACCACACTGTATTTAGTTTCACTATGATGACGTGTCATTCTCATTCATAACAACACTTACACTTAGGTTCTTTTAACCCTCCTACTTATTTTCCTAAACAAAAATGGTTTCAAAATAATACCAAAAAATTTGACCACAGTCTCTAATTTCAAAATGAGAGGGCGGGTATTCATTGTGGGATTGAATATTCTTATAAATTAATCCTCTACTAATCAAGAGAACTTTCTTATAAGAATACTTGCTTCATTTCCTCAGAATGACGCAACTTTGTAATAACTTTGTCCCTTGGTGACAAGACAAACAACCCACTCATCAACAACTCCTTTTTAAGTTAATTTCTTATCAAAATCATTCATTAGGAATTAGTAATATGAAAAAAAAAGTCTGTTAATTAGTATGATCACCCCATGGAAGAGTAACCTTCTGGATCTCTTCACTTCATCACTTTTCTAAAGTCTAGTTAATTAAACTTATTAGAAATGCTGATGAACTTTTTCCTCTCCACCAGGTGAAGTATCTCAAAATTTTCCATACTGTATAAAAAAATGTAACTAGCTATACACTAGCTATACTGTAATGGATCTACTTGAACTTATTATAATCAAGCTCGCCAAAATAAAACTATGGATTAATCTACTAAGGTTCCTCAGAGGTATCCCTAGTTTCTAAGTTTATCACCTGAAAAAATATGAAAAAAAAAATTAATCTAATCTCTACTCTAAAATACCACTCAAATCCTCTGGGTAGCTAACACGACCGCTGAGAATGGGATTAGGAGATTTATTTTTTTTTAGAACCAACTTCTACTTTGATTTTTATGATCCGAACGAACTAGGACAACTTTTTTTAACATACATCTACCCTAAAAGTCTTCCCACGATAGTATAATAGCCATAAGTCTCTGAACTTGTTTTAGACTTGTTAGTTTAGTAATATAGTGAATAGGATTAGGCGACAGACGATGTAAAGCCATAGTGTTGTGGCTTTTGTCTAATTAGTTTGAATATGATCTAGGAGGATGAGGCAGTAAGACTAGCCATAGCCACAAGGTCAAAGTCATATAAACACAAACAGAGAGGCACTACTGTAACTCTTAACAAAAAAAAAGGGATTTTGTAACAATAGGTAAATTCTTTTATATTCTTCATTGTGTTGTGTGAGGGTGCCGACGTATGAATTCTAAAGAGAGTTGTTATACTTCTCAAGTTCCTATATGTACCTATATATCTACTCTCCAAGGGATAAAAATTTATTCTTTCCTTTGTTTTTCATATTTTTGAAAAGATGATACATTTCTTCTCTTTTTCGTTTTCAATTTTGAAGAAAACGGAAAAATAAGAGTATAAACAACAAAATTTATTTATTTTTTTTGAAATATAATTTCTATATAGGGGATTATCTACTCATGTGAGTAACTACGTTTCAATTTCTTCAACTTACACATTTCTGATGTCATTGAGTTTACATGAATGTGTACACGTGGGCAAGGGTCCTGAATGATTGATTCATCATCACTGTTTTACAGTTGTGAATTTGAGTCTTATTTTCATTCTAAAATGATACTTTTTTAGTATAAAGTTCGTTTTTATGACATTGAGTCAGTAGAAGAAATAAAAAGATAGTACTTCATATGACACTTTCTACTGTTCATGTTATTCTTTCTTATGACTCAAAAGATTTTGGCTGAATATGACTTTTACAACTGTTTTTTTACTACCATAAAATATGAAATTCATATTAAATAAAATATACCTTTGACTCATTTCTCTGAGAGTCACAAAGTAACTAATAGTTTTGACTCGACAGAAAAAAAAAGGAGTCATTGAGTCATAACTAAGAGTCAAATAACAATATGGCTTTGGTCATTCTTTGATATACCAACTCTAATCAGAAACAAAAAATTTGAAAAGTTTACTTTTTGGAAAAAATTTGGGTTTCGTTTTCCAATTTTTCTTTCTTTTTCTTTTTCGTTTATAAATTTTTGAATTTTATTCACAATTTCAACATCTTAGACTTCTTTTCGTTTCCGTTAAAAAAAAAGATAGGAAAGGAAAAATGTTATCTCAATTTTGGAGCACTTATCTACTCGTCCTTTCGTACTATAAATTATTAAGATGAAACTAGAACTTTGAACATTTACACGTGGCGTTCAAAATAAATATTTATGGGCAAATGTCCAAAGAGAAAGCATAGTTACTATATTATTTTTCTTCTCACCTTTTATTTACTGAGAAATCCAGGTTTATAAAATTTTTTGTTCCTTTTGAGGTATAAATGTAAACAGTGTTGAGTATGTATTCAGTAACGAAAATTATATCGTTGAAAAATATTCCGATTACATTTCGTTGTTATTTTCAGACATTAAATAGCAGAGTAGACTAGGCGTGCTTTGGCATACAAACTAAGGTACACATGTGTAATAAAGTTGATAAGTAAGAACAAAGTTATATAAGATTATAAAACCAAGTTATAGTTATAGGGTGTGTGAAAGGAGTCCGCTCAACTCGCTCGATTTTTCTGGACTGAAGCATTCTGGAAGAGAACATTCTGCCTAAAGAGTTTTGAGCTTCCACTACCTTACCATACATATCGTGCTGCCAAACTAGTCGAAAGAGCTTTTTTTTTTTTTTTTTTTTGGTTGGCAAGAAGCCAAAAGTTCTAATATGATCCTCCTTACTCCAACTTACAACTTAGAGAAAGTCATAACAGTCGGATTCAAATCTTATAAAAAAAACAATGCCTCTCGCCCACTTCACTTTCTCCAAGAGANGAAAGTCATAACAGTCGGATTCAAATCTTATAAAAAAAACAATGCCTCTCGCCCACTTCACTTTCTCCAAGAGAAAATAATTTTCTCTCCTTTTTTTCATATCTCTGATTATGAAAGAGTCTTGTTGTAAAAAAAAACAACAGAAAATCTAATTTACTCCTCGTCACTAGGATATTTTATATTTTATACAAAGGTAAAAACATTTCAAAAGCTCTTCTAAAAATCTTCAATTTGACCATGTATGTTGTTATTTGGTGGTACAGTACGACTACAAATCCCAAAGGCTAAGGGAAGAGACTTTTGGCCCCACGTCCTTTGCTGGGGCACGCGCGGTGCCTTTGTAATTGATGGTTAAACAGACTTTTGACTGGAATTCATTTTTGGAAAAGTATAAGCAGTTTCAAAAACACCATCCAAAAGTAGTGAAACAAAGTAAAAAAAAAAGCAAGGCTAAGATCACTAAAATAAAAGTTATGATTTTTTGAAAATTAAAATTTTTTGGTGTTATTTTGAGACGATGAGGGGTAATTAAATGAAGAGATGGGCGTTTCTAAAGAAGATCCAAAAATTTGAATTTTCAAAAAATCATCTAACTCTGATACATTGATAGTAGAGATTTGATTTTTTCAACNCGATCCAAAAATTTGAATTTTCAAAAAATCATCTAACTCTGATACATTGATAGTAGAGATTTGATTTTTTCAACTTCGTATTCTACTTTTCAATTGTCTTTCTGAAAATGTATAGTATTTCCTCAGGAAAAATTAAAAACTAATAATTTTCTGTGCAAAAAAATTACCTGCTTTCTCCAGGAAAATGGCATTGGCCAATAATCTCTTTTCTATGAAATATAATTTATGGTCGGACTGTATTTCTGGAGAAAATGAAAAAAAAATGAACGGATCTCATTGACTCCTTGTGTACCGAAGTGCCTTATTGACGTCTTTGGGTTTGGCTCAAATAACTCAAAATACTTCATACATAAATCCAAATAAACATAATAATCAGAAAGAGAAAAAAAAAATATTATTACACAAGAGTCATTTAAAATTTTGTCTTTAACTAACCATGTTGAAATATATAATAAAAAAACAACAGATAAACGGAAAAAAGTCCTTGTTTTCATTCTTCTGTGGTCATCTTTTGCGGTTGGGTTTTGGATTTTATAAAATGGAGACAGAGATTATCTTATGGCGGATGATGGCGGGGTTACGGAAAGGCCAAAGTGGTCACAGTGAGACAGTGGGTGTCAACCACTCTCTCTCTCTCTCTCGTCAATACCAATTAATTAACTCCTTGCTTATAATCAACTAAATTACTCAATCTCCTNCAAGAGTCATTTAAAATTTTGTCTTTAACTAACCATGTTGAAATATATAATAAAAAAACAACAGATAAACGGAAAAAAGTCCTTGTTTTCATTCTTCTGTGGTCATCTTTTGCGGTTGGGTTTTGGATTTTATAAAATGGAGACAGAGATTATCTTATGGCGGATGATGGCGGGGTTACGGAAAGGCCAAAGTGGTCACAGTGAGACAGTGGGTGTCAACCACTCTCTCTCTCTCTCGTCAATACCAATTAATTAACTCCTTGCTTATAATCAACTAAATTACTCAATCTCCCCTGTTCTTGAAAAAAAAAATTAAAAGCGCATTTCATTACCCAGAAGTAGTAGTATTATACCACAGAAGTATTATATTATTTACATCAGAGGATATCCAGTACAAATATTTGCCGCACCCCACATCTTTTTTTTTCAATGTTAACCCTCTTCATTTTATACTTATTTTCTCACTACTCAAGGGAAACAAGTTTTTTATATAGAATTTTCTGGTTGGTTGGTAGTTTGGCGGATACTGAACTTTTAATATTTATATAAAAAAAGTAGATGTGGGAAGAATAAAAGAAATAACTTGAGGGTAGAAAGGGTTTTTAATCTTATTTTGTTTTTGTATTTCTAAAAATAGAGAATTGGTGGGATTTAATGTTCTGAGACTGACATGATTTTTTTTTTTTTTTGAAAATGAGAATTCGATTTGATTCGATTCCAAAAAAAAAAGAGAATGTAATAGTGCCAGAGGAATATAATATAAATCACTCTCAAATTACCAGATAGATTCAAAGTACTGTTCAATTTTTACGACATTATGAACATTGGTAGAAAATTGGCTCTCACGTCTGTAAAGTCAGTTGATTGTGAAATAGTTTTAAAAATCCCAACTACGTTTGAGACAGTTCAGAATGTCTTTTTTTAGCAAATTTTTTATTTTATTATGTTAATAATAAGACAGAAAAATGGGACAGAGAGTACCTTTATGCTAAAGTTATAAAAAAAAAACTACTTTTATCATTATAGCTTATAATGATCAAAGTAGAGTTTTTTTATAAGAAATGGATCAAGCTACTTTAATACTAGCTCAACCTGGGAGTGAGCGATCTAGACGCCATCTAGGGTTTTCTTTTATTGCCCCAACATNAATGGATCAAGCTACTTTAATACTAGCTCAACCTGGGAGTGAGCGATCTAGACGCCATCTAGGGTTTTCTTTTATTGCCCCAACATAATGAATAACTTCTTTATTATTCCCAATTTTTCAATCTTTCATTCAATCATATTCATTTGTTTTCAAATTTTGTTCCAAACTAAACCTAATTGAATTGTTGAATCTCTTCAAGTTTTCATCATTTTCTTCTTGTAGTTTCACAATGTCTCGGATGAAACATGATGATAAGTTGTTTCCAATTAATGCAGTTTTTTCTTCATGTTGCTTAGCAAATGATATGATAACCTTTGCAAACCAATCGTGAAAACTTCTGACATCGGACCATACAAATTTTGTTCAATTGTAGCGAATCTTGTACTCCCTTCCCTTCTGATTACAAAGTGTATGAAAAGCGTTCCGCTTTGTAAAACAATATAAACGGGTATAAATTCTCACCATGACAGTTCTGAAAAGACTGTAGTTGCACATTTAGTAAAATTATTGTAAACCTTATAAGAATATTTTCTTTTTCTTTTTAATATTACATACTTTTTGTCAGNACATTTAGTAAAATTATTGTAAACCTTATAAGAATATTTTCTTTTTCTTTTTAATATTACATACTTTTTGTCAGAAAAGTGAGAGAGATTTATCTCATTGTAATTACTTATGTTTTCAAGAGGTACATTTGCCAAAGTTTTCTTTTTTGATCAAGTTTTGGTTCATTTCTGCCGTCGAATTTTCACCACGTCACCACTAGATGTTCTGCGACTTTCTGGGTCCGATGTTTTCTTTATAGTTTCAGGAAAAGAGTTGACAAAATCTTTCGTGGAAGGTTGACAAGTTTCTTGATCTTTTTGCCTTGAGTTATATACTATTCACCGAGTCATTTGAGTATTGAGTGGTTAAGGCACCAATAACTTACCCCGCATACTTTGACCAGTTCGATGTACAGTATGCAGTTATCGTGCTATTAGAATATGTATGCACTTTATATTTTTGACACCT
Source organism: Holacanthella duospinosa (assembly GCA_002738285.1). Lineage (NCBI taxonomy): Eukaryota > Metazoa > Arthropoda > Collembola > Poduromorpha > Neanuridae > Holacanthella > Holacanthella duospinosa. Next base: position 19,936 of record NIPM01000248.1, on the reverse strand, counting down.
AATTTATTCACTTACCTGCATATTTTTAATTTGAGTTTTATATGAGCAGGTTAGGTGAGATTCATCACAAAAGTTAATGGAAATTGAAAAGTACAGTGTGTTGCATAAAAACATAATNCCTTCGTGGAAGGTTGGCAAGTTTCTTGATCTTTTTGCCTTGAGTTATATACTATTCCCCGAGTCATTTGAGTATTGAGTGGTTAAGGCACCAATAACTTACCCCGCATACTTTGACCAGTTCGATGTACAGTATGCAGTTATCGTGCTATTAGAATATGTATGCACTTTATATTTTTGACACCTAATTTATTCACTTACCTGCATATTTTTAATTTGAGTTTTATATGAGCAGGTTAGGTGAGATTCATCACAAAAGTTAATGGAAATTGAAAAGTACAGTGTGTTGCATAAAAACATAATGGAACTACAGCCTATTTTTGTTCCGTGCTGCTTGCTGGAGAAAGTAATTTGATGAGAGTTTTCGGTTGGATTTAACTAAAGAGTACCCCACTTTGTTAAACATCANTATATGAGCAGGTTAGGTGAGATTCATCACAAAAGTTAATGGAAAGTGAAAAGTACAGTGTGTTGCATAAAAACATAATGGAACTACAGCCTATTTTTGTTCCGTGCTGCTTGCTGGAGAAAGTAATTTGATGAGAGTTTTCGGTTGGATTTAACTAAAGAGTACCCCACTTTGTTAAACATCATGAAACTAATGGAACGGTCTGTCCCTAAATTACTCCCTAACAATCTACTTCTTGCATTCCTTTGTTTTTGGTTTAAAAAAGTGAGGTACTGTTTAAATTATAAAACTGTTTTCGGATGATAATTTATAATTCATTACTTGTCATCGGACAAAGTAATAGTTTCGTTAGGTATGTCTAATATAATCATCAATTTCATCATCCTCATCGCTCTCCGACTCTGAATTTTCTTAATTTGTCTTGAATTTGGAGCAAAGAGAAGCTAGGACTGTCTTAAGTTTTTGCTCTTCATCTTACAACTCCCTCAGACAAGTCTTGACTAATTCACAACTAACTGAAAGATTGCTACTATCGTCAACTATCTTAAATATTTCTATAATCTCTGTCCTGGTAAACCTAGAATCAGCAGTAGTTGTCATTTTGATGTAACAATCGGGTTCTGATAAACCTAAACCCAGGTGACGACAAAAGAATATTTTTTTTTCGGAAACAAAGATGGTGCAGTAAGCTGGGATATGAACATGTGCTGCTAAGCGAAGCAGATTAAGCTCTTTGTATACCCTACTTATTATAGCAACATTTGGATTAAGTAAATTCGATGGATTTTCTAGGAGATATTCAACTGAATAATGCCACATGCACTTCTATTGTAAATGTTGCTATTTGAATGGGTCTTTCAACGAATGTTCTCATCATAATATTCTCAAATTTTAGGAGAACCTTTTTCATGAGCACCTCAACAACTAACTAATAAATGTATAATAACTAATAAATTATTTGATTTTAAAACGCAAAACTTGGTATTTTTGGTCAATTTTACTGATGATTCCTCCAACCACTGTGAGCTCTAACTTTTTAACCAGTAAACCTAAAATAAAGATTGTTTTCACATGATCCATTACTTTTTCAATTACTATTGTACTCAGGTAGTTGTTTCAATGTCAGCAAAAGATGTGGGATTGTTGCACTTTTCATACATTTTTTTGCTGACATTGAAACTACTCCAACAACAAGAAGGATTGTTGCACTTATCGAACTTACTTTCACCAGCAAGGAAGTATGGGAATAAGTTCGATTTTTTGTGCAAAGCACTAAATAAAACTCTTACTTATTCTAAATGGTAGTTAGCGATGAAAATTTTCGTTTTCTTTCTCTTTTTTTTTTACCGAAAACGAAAATAAAATAAAAGCTTAAGGCTGAAAACGGAAACGACACGAAATCAAAATTCTAAAACGAAAAGGAAATGAAGCAAAAAGAAAAGGAAACGAAAACGGTGATTTTCCTTGTAAATTTTTTCCGGCAATCTCGGTAGTCTGTCAAATTGCTACATTACTCACCAGATAANACGGTGATTTTCCTTGTAAATTTTTTCCGGCAATCTCGGTAGTCTGTCAAATTGCTACATTACTCACCAGATAAACTATTCTCAATTGTTCGTACAAATTTGGACTTTTTCATGCGCAGTAGGCGTTTACACATTTATTATAATTAAATTTATAAATTTTGGAATTAACTTTTCTTGGATTTAAACTGGGCTGATAAGAGTGAAATGAGTCACTATCTTAACCAAGAATATTCAAGATAATAAAAATTGAAAAAAAAACGAAAAAAGCTAAGAAAAGACAGAATAGTAGAAATTAACCTGATAGTAAACTAAAATGTGCTAAAATGCGAGAATAATTAAAAACAATATAACAATGAAGTCCGGGTATGATAGAACTCCGGCTATAGCAAACCACACTGTCCGGTCCCTGCCAAGCAAATGGGAGATTATGTGTTAAGTAGTCCGGCTTTTATGAAATCGGCAGAGTTGGGATAATCCAGATTTGGGATTAATAATCCCCAATCCTCAATCCGAGTAAAATAATTTTACAAATTCTAATCCCCAATCCCTAATCCAAAGTGTTTGGCAATATAGAGTCAATCCCTAATGTCTAATCCCATTCGGAGACTAACCAAACCAATCCCGGCGAGATTGGTTTGGGATTAGAATTCCGGATTAGAAGTGCGACATCTGTAAGCAATTCATTATACTTTTTCAATAAAAGTCAACAGCATGGTACTTCTGTTCTCAAATCTAAAGATTAAATCTAAATATTTCCAAGACCCGTCTCAGGATTTGAACTCACTTAACCGATTTCCAGCAATTCGCAAATTCCGTCGTTACAACACGTCATTACCCTAGCCTGCATCTATTGAACGTGCAATCAGCTATGGAGGCTCAATTCTCTCACCAAGAAGATGTAAATTCACCGATGAAGTTTTCAATCAATTAATTGTTCTTAAAATTAACTTATAGTTCACAATCATAGCCATTTTAAAGTGAAAATTAATTTTGAATTGTATTAACTACTTGTGAATTTAATTTCTAAGGTGGGTAAAAAATTAATCCATATTAGGATTAGGGATTAAGGATTAAATAATCCGTAATCCTTAATCCCGCTAAGGTTTTGGAAAAGTTAATCCCTAATCTTAATCCTTCTCGTCTACTTTGGTTAATCCCTAATCCGTAATCCCAATGTCGGGTTTTGAGAAAATTCAATCCGCAATCCCTAATCCGACTGGAACAGTCATTAATTACCCAACTCTGGAAATCGGCTATACTGAACTTTCGGCCTTAGTGAACCAATTCTTCCCGAGAGTCATTTTGTCCGGTTATAGTGAGCACGCATGAAATATGTTTGAATTCCGCAATGAATTCTTCCTTATTCTTCTATGCCCATCTATGCACACGATTTTGATGGAACCTCAGAGTGAGTTTTAGCTAACACACTCNTTCCTTATTCTTCTATGCCCATCTATGCACACGATTTTGATGGAACCTCAGAGTGAGTTTTAGCTAACACACTCGTTTAAAAGTCAAATCCAGTCACGAATCATTTTCGCTGTTGCATAGAAGAACTCGATCTGGTGGGGAGAAGTTCATGGAACGTGACACTTCGTTATTGTACCCAAATGCTACTAGATATGAAAAGTAGAAGCCAATTATCGTAGCAATATTTCTAAACTCACGATGCTTTAAAAGTAATTAAAAGTTTGTGCCCTTTAATGTTCTTAAGGCAAATAAGAAAGCTTGCATGAATTCTTTAATTTTTTTCAAAATTCCGTATTCAGTGGAAAATAACCTTACAGGAATCAAACCGAAAAGTCCTTTTATTGCTGGACAGTTGTGATCCACCATTCTTAATTTAGTTCNTTCCTTATTCTTCTATGCCCATCTATGCACACGATTTTGATGGAACCTCAGAGTGAGTTTTAGCTAACACACTCCAATTTAAAGTCAAATCCAGTCACGAATCATTTTCGTTGTTGCATAGAAGAACTCGATCTGGTGGGGAGAAGTTCATGGAACGTGGCACTTCGTTATTGTACCCAAATGCTACTAGATATGAAAAGTAGAAGCCAATTATCGTAGCAATATGCTACGATGATACGATGCTTTAAAAGTAATTAAAAGTTTGTGCGCTTTAATGTTCTTAAGGCAAATAAGAAAGCTTGCATGAATTCTTTAATTTTTTTCAAAATTCCGTATTCAGAACCTTACAGGAATCAAACCGAAAAGTCCTTTTATTGCTGGACAGTTGTGATCCACCATTCTTAATTTAGTTCAATTGGAAGGACCAGACGACTTTACCAAAATCAGTTAAAATTTTACCCAAATTAGTCTTGNCAATTGGAAGGACCAGACGACTTTGCCAAAATCAGTTAAAATTTTACCCAAATTAGTCTTGTGGGTGTATCGGAGAAAATGGTGGAAGCGTCGATTCTAGTTGAAATGGAAATTCATCATAAGAACATGGTCGTATTCAAAATCTTAAGCAAATTTTCATCACCCAGTACTTCGATACATCGACGTAGCTGAATTTATAGTAAAATGTTTGGATATAATGAACAATCATTGAATTGCAGGGTCCTTTCACTATACGGATATAATGAACTCCAGCTATACTGAACCGATTTTGCCGGTCCTTACGGATTCACTAAACCGGACTTTACTGTATTAAGCGGAGCTATCTACAACAAACAATCTAAAATGACCCTGGTCCGACATGATAAAGCGAAGCGACAACAACCGGTATTCATGGAACCTGGGTAAAATTAGCCAAATTCTCGAATAATATTGCATTTTGTCATCACGAAGCATAGCATATAACGTAAGTTATAACCAAACTTCGGCTTTTCTTTAAAATTCTTTGAATTTGCGGTATGATCAAATGAGATTCTCACCATGAGAATAATATGCCCACCAGCAGGGTGCATCTATCTCTACATCTCTTGAAGATAGGAAGAGATTTTTCGTTCATCAAAATCAAATCAAATGTCTGGACCCTGCTGAATTTGTTTCTATACTGATTTCAAATTTTAAAATTGAAAGCCATAGCTGAGTTTACGATGAAGGTCATTGACTTCATAAAGTTGTTTCTGAATAGATTCAACCTCCCATAGAACCTCCCCTTTCGCGTAATGCTGTAGAGATGAAAATATAATCAACCTATATCGTTAGTATAAAAAAANAAAGTTGTTTCTGAATAGATTCAACCTCCCATAGAACCTCCCCTTTCGCGTAATGCTGTAGAGATGAAAATATAATCAACCTATATCGTTAGTATAAAAAAAACTCCATAGACACAAACTCTGTGACTCTGTGAGTTTCTACGAGAGCGTCGCTCTGTGCTGATTTACAGAGTTGCCACAGGTCCAGGTTTCAAATCAGGTAGCTGATTCAGGTTCAGGTACAGGGAGAACCTGCACCAGATTGGAACATTCAGGTTCACGTTATGAAAGTACCTGGATCTGGAAAAGAAAGTGCAGGTTGAGGTTGCTTTAAAAAATGGAATTTAAGAACCAGATTCAGGTTTAGGGTAGGGTTTTTTCAGAAACCTGACTCGGAACTTGATCCTCTGCNATGGAATTTAAGAACCAGATTCAGGTTTAGGGTAGGGTTTTTTCAGAAACCTGACTCGGAACTTGATCCTCTGCATATCTCATATATCTGCATATCACTTATAAACTAATTTTATAGTGACATCTTTAACTGTAAAACATGAAATGAAATAAATAAGGAATTGGAAACCTCTAACTCGCTCCATTGTTGATCACAACTACAGCTCTTAACGGATGGCTATCCGATGTCCTTAAGTACCATATGGCGAAAGCACAAGGGTTAAAGCATATGCCAAAAAAACGTGGTGTTCCTACTTCTCTCTTTCATTCTTGTCTCTCCAGAGATTTGCGCGCGTACTCTAACAACCGACAACCCAATCAAACATTCGATTACTTGTTTCATTTCAATCATTTATTACAACGAAATCACGCTCATCAGATCATCTTCTCTTGGTTTAATCTCGACTCATTGGCTTGGTAATTGAATTAAATCATCAAACTGCTCATACCATCAGTAGGTTTACGCACTTGGAGGTAAAGTTTATAAAATTTGTATGAACTAAGATGATTACATCGTAAAAAATAATTTGATAAATTTAAAAAAGTATTTTAATTTCTATATAACATCACTTTATTTTTGAATCATTATTTGTCAACTAAAAAACAAAGGGTTGGTAATTACAAAACTATAAATCAAATAGAAATATTAAAAACAAAATTTTCATTTATATTTTATCGATGAAAATGAATTAATTGATACATTTTGCAAATATTTAAAGGTTCATTGTTCAGTCGGGTGAAAATGTACAGAATCCTGTCTCCAATCAGAATGGGTACAGAATCTTGTACCTCATAAAGTACACGGTTCTGTAACCTTCGAGTCAGGATTCTACTAGAGGGCTGCGGGAACCCAAGGAAGGGCTGAGGGAATTAACTGGAGGGCTGCGGGAACACAGGGTAGGGCTGCGGGAACCTATGGGAAGGCTGCGGGAACCCACGGGAGGGTTGTGGGAACTCACTGGATGGTTGCGGGAATTCACGGGAGGGCTGCGGAAATCCACGGAAGGGCTGCGGGAAACTAATGGAGGGCTGCGGAAATTNCTAATTTTCAATATAACTAACTAATAACCACTAATTCAAAGACGCAACTCTCTTGAATAAACAAAATTTATTAATCAACGCTTATACTAATCCCATCAAATGTATCCTTACCATTCCAAGTTTTAGAAAGGGCTCAAATAAGCAAGGGAATACAAAATCAATTTTTCCCGAAAACACGTACTATTCGCTACTTCGAGTCATTCTAAAAGCCACACCTTGATCCTATGTTTCTACTGTTTTCTTAAGGACATCAGATATGGCTTTACCATCCGATGTCTATAACATTCCATCACTTTTCATCTGATCTGATGGCTGTTACCGGATGAAACCTTACGATCTGATCTGATAATATTTACCGGATTCAGATCGGATTATCAGATTATCAGATATCTGTCCGAGCTCTACTCACAACTGACTCTCGTTCTACGTTTATACTTACTGTGTTTCCGCAAGGAATTGGGTCTACTGCCCTTTCGCAAAGAAAATAATTCACTCCTGAAACTGCCAGGAAGTCCAACCAGCTAAAATTTGGGCTTTTCTCTTACTTCAAAAGCTATTTCAAATTACTGTTCAGAAAAATAAAATAATTTAATACTTTCTGTCAACTTTCTTATTCCATATTCAACCACTTTCATCTCTCATATTTGTCAAACCTAAAATTGAATTACTGAACTCCTTAGATTTAGTTCTTGAAGTTATTTGTAAAGTGGAAGTTCTTTTGTAGAGAGAATTCTCTCGACCAGTATTGATCCTGAAGATTGTTTATTTTGTGTGCTTGGTGAAAGTGAACAGAATAAATTCTTTTATGGAACACAGCACTTCTGCAGTACAGTCGACTACTCTAAATTGTTAGAGAAACTCAAATTATTAAATAGTGAATTTTCCGTGAGTATTAAGCCTATTTTCGGAATTCAGGTTCTGCTTCAGGTTTCAGGTTCTTAGTTCATGTTCATGTTCTTAGGAAACCTGATAGCTGGATTCAGGTTCAGCAGGTACCTGCTGAATCTGAACCTGAATCAGCAGGTCCATGTGCAAATTCCGATATGCTGGGCATGCTGAAGCAGATTCAGGTTACAGGTGAGGTACTGATAGAACCTAAACCTGTGACAGCTCTGGCTGAAGAGATAATGTGTGTGGGGATTTGAGTATAAGACTCAATCACCTCTACTGTACTCATAAATAAGACAGTAGACTCCATACCTGGCAATGAATGACCAGGAAGGAGAATATGGTCTGTGCTAATGGAAAGCACAGCTGAGTTTCGGAGTTGTATTGAGATTAAAGACATGATTCCACAACTAGGCTATGTAGCACAATTGGTAGTGCGTTAGGTCCGGGAAACTTTTGGCGTGGGATCATACCTTACCAGAGACCATATTTTTGTGTGAATCCCTGTCTCAATCTCAAAGTGGCGGGTCAGAAGTGTATACAATCCGCCACAGTTATATAGACATCTTATGTTTTTGTAAATTCTAAATAATTAACTTTCAACTCAATCCGAAGTACATGGTGTGGTACACGAATGAAACACTCGAGTAGCCGGTGTATTTCTACACTGGACCATGGGTCTCATTATCATACAGAAGATATTTTAACTCATACTTATTGACCCTGGGGATTAGAGCATGAACGATTTGCCCTCCTGCCTTCCTGCCATCCGACGGCAGGAGGGCAGCAGGTTGGAGGAAGGCGGAGGGCAGTAGCAACTGAGTAGGGCAGGATCGCACTAGTAGCTGGGGAGGGCGGGAAGGCAGGATGGCAATAAGCACTGAGGAATGCCGTAAGGCAGGAAGGCGGAGGGCAGGAGGTCAATAGTACCTGAAGAGAGCAGGAAGGCACACGAAATTAAAGAGGGCAGGAAACCAACAGGATAGCACTAGAAACTGAGAAAGGACGGGATTGCAATTCAAGTCACAGTGCTGAAAAAGGCCAAATCTAATTATTAAGAGTAAAATCAAAGATAAATTATCAAACACTCAGAACAGTGTTGGTACACTGTTGGTACAGTGAAGTGTGATGCCCATTTTTGGAATGGTTTTCTTACTTTGGAGGTGAAATTTATAACAACCGAAACCGGTAAACAATAAAAATTTGATTGACAGAATGGAACTATTTAGTTAGGTGGGGAGGGCAGGAGTGCACTATTAGCTGAGGAGGGCAAGTTGCCCACGTATGATCATTATGATCTCTAATCATTAGAGCCTCGTTTGGCTACTGTGAGATTAGGAGTCTACACACCTAGGCGATACAGAACCGCCACAATTGTGAGCAATTCCGAAAGTCGTGAGAACTTCGGAATTGGTATTTCCGACTCACAGTTAATTCTCATTCGGTGATGTGGCGGCATCAAATTCTAATTCTAAATTCTGATTTCTAATTTGAGAATCATGATTTGACAGTCATAAAAGTCTAGCGGTCTCTTTATGTAGAATAGTGTGTAAAGTGACTCCCAAATCTCACTGAGTCAGAGTCATTGACTCCCGAGTCACTGACTCTGACTTACTGTAGTTTAGGAGTTGACTCAGGAGTCATGACTCTGACTCCCCATATTTTCGCGAGCTGACTCTTGAGTCATGACTCTGACTCTGACTCTGAGTCATTAAAAAATGTTTAATATCTTCTTTTAAGTATTGAGAAAAATTCTATAAACTGTATAAAATTTCTATAAATTGTAGACGTCACTTGTTTTTTTCTCTCCTTTTGTAAATTTAGATTATCTTGAATCGATGTTGATGAACTTTGACTTTCATTAACTGGAGAATTTTCCACATTTAACACAATACAATCATCCTCCATTCTTAATTAAAAGTCCGTAAGAATGGGACGAACACAAAACACAAACAGATAATTTATATCAGAAAGAGTAAACATTCTAAAGTAAAATGAATGCAATGGATAAGATGAATGGAACGTGTTTGAACATGAATGAATACCAAAATCGGCTTCTGGGCAGGAAATGCACAAGAGTCATAACTCTGCTACTGATGAGTTGACTCTGAGAGTCATGACTCTGACTCTCAAACAGGGAGTTAGTCTGAGTCATATAATGACTCTGACTCCCAAATAATTCATAGAGTCAGAGTCATGAGAGTCAGAGTCAGAGTCAAAGTCATGACTCAGGAGTCAGAGTCACTTTACACACTAATGTAGAAAGTCCTTAGCGTAGCGAATAGTAAATTAGTTTTTGTGTAGCTTCAGAATTTTTTGAAATTCAGATAGTTGTTCACGGCTTTGAGGTTTGATACGAAAAAATTCACATTTGGGACTGAAATTTTGACATTTAGGAAAAAACTATTATCAACAGAAAAGTTATATACTGCTTAAACACCATATATAAATAGTAATTCATGAGTCGTAATGACAGACAAATAATCACTGTATACAAATGGTTCGATATACGAGATAATTTAAAATTGAAAAAATCAACTTTCAACTACCAACTCTGTCCGACCTGATAAAGCGAAGCGACGACAACGGGTCTCCGTACCCTGATTTCATCTAGTCTTTTAAAGGTTGACTTTCGTTGCTATGGTTTATTTTTAACTGTTAAGATCCTGTTTCACTTATGTAATCAAGTTTGGTAAATGTGTTGAAGAGGATTAGAGCATTTTCGCACTTCAGACATTGTACCAAGGTTGCTAAGGAGAAAAAACTTCTAACTGGTTAATAAGCCCTCAGAGTATTGAACCCTTAATAAATAATAGAATAGCCGTTCAATACTTTGAGATTGTCATAATCTAGTTGATTATGGCCTAACCAGTCAGAAACAAACCAAACAAAGGGTTATCAAGTTTTCTAAGGTTACTAGGAGAAATGAGAAAAGTCCTCTTCCTCCTAGCAACCTTCAAGTTTGTCATAAAAACCTTGGAAAAATATTCGCTGTTTCAATTTTTCATAACTTTTCGCTATAGTAACCAGTCAAACGAAGAGTCGGTTGACACCCGTCATCTGGCACAGAAATTTAAATTTTTTATTTAACGGAGTATGCCTATCCTGTTACAAGTCATTTCTCCTAAGCAACCTAGCATTGTACAATAGAAAATATTTAATAAAAATATTTAAGTGTCAATAATTGAGTTATTCGATTAATTCTATCATTAGGTAATTTGTAATAAATAAGTATTATTATTATTTTCGCAATATATCCGAACAAATTTTCGTTTTGACACTATCAAGTTAGTAATAGTTAGATCAGATCATGAAAGCATCTCCAGAAGCTAAGGATGCTCTGGAATTAAAAAATTCTGATGGATCAGAGAAAAAATTAAAAAATCCTTACGAATCTGCAAATATATTATCAAAAATATTTCTTATTTGGATTCTTCCATTTCTGAAACTTGGGGCTAGCAAAAACTTAACTCTCGAAGACATGTACCCTGTTCGTAAAATTGATGTCACCGAAGATTTAGGAAATGAGCTTGAAGAGTATGAAATAATTTTTATTAAATACCTTTAAAATCCAGAAGCTTTTACTAATTATTGTAAATATTAATTTCCAGAAAATGGCTTTTATTTGAGAAGTTACAACACAAAAGAACAAATTTATTGAAAGCCCTATTGTCTATGTTTGGAAAACGATATTTTTGGGTACTTCTTTTGGAATTGGTATCAAAGTGTACTTTCACGTGAGACATAATTTTAGTAATTTTGACGCCTGAATTTCAACTGTGTAACATAAGCCATAAATTTTTTTTACATAAATACAACATTTTTAAATATAATATTATCCCTTCCTAGGATATCTGTACCAATTCTTCTAAGATGGTTCATACATTCGTTCGAAGACAAATCTATATCCAAAAGAACACAATATTTGTATGCTACTGCAGTTTGTGTTGCATTTTTTTTTGCTACTTTTATCGTACACATTGCATACTTTCAAAAATACTTGATCATAATGCGTTGTCGTATTGCACTAACTTCTGTGATTTTTCGAAAATCTCTGAGACTGTCTTCCTGTGGAACCAATCAAGTACCTTTAGGTCATATCTTGAATCTAATGTCTAACGATGTACAGCAGCTCGAACAAGCTACTCTCTACCCGCTTGCTTTCATCGTCGGGTTTGTACAATCGTCTGTCTTATCATACATTTTATATAAAGAAATTGGATATCCCGCCTTGTTTGGTGTTGGAGTGGTTTGTCTGATGATGCCATTTCAGTGTAAGGTGTCACCTATCTAATAATTTAACATAAAGTAAAGCTTACTTCTTTAGTTTGTTAAAGAATATCAAATTTTGAATCCAAAATTTTTTTATTTTAAATATAATATTTTTTAAATGTCTTTTTTGTAGATTTTTTGGGAAAATACACAAGTTTGTTTCGATTAGAGGCTGCCGAACGTACGGATGAGCGTGCTCGCTTTATGAACGAAATCATAAATGGTATTCGAGTAATCAAAATGTATGCCTGGGAAGAACCATTCTCCAATTTGATTCATAACCTAAGATCGTAAGTTCATAAATATTTTACACCTGTTGCACACATATCGGAGACTTGGTTAGATCGCATGACCCAATCGAAGGTGCAAAAAAGGTGCCCCTTTGCTCAAATTTTGTTCACAGCCGTGTGTACTCCTGCAATACATCAATGTTACAGAAAAAAATTAACTTTTTTGAAGGACAAAGTAAATTGAATTCATTTGACACAACTGGAGGTCAGTTCATTGAGAATTGATGTCCAAAAATTCTAACGAGCTTAGTTCAAATCGATTGACCTCCAGCGACATAAAGTGAAATCCTTAGCTTTAATTTTGATAAATATTCATGATTTTCAATTAATGTATTTGCTCAAATTTATTCTTTTGGATAAATTTGTTTAAATTTTGTAAATTTATAGGTTAGAAGTGAAATCTTTGAAGAAACTTGCCTACTTACTAGGAATCTTCACAGGCCTTAACATTGTAGCCGTGAAAATTATTATACTGGTTACAATTGTCACATATATCTATACAGGAAACGAAATATCGGCTGACAAAGTCTTCTTTGCCGTATCGATCTTCAATATACTACTCAATACACTTATGTTTTATGTACCTCAAGGTATCAGCGGGATAGCATCATTAATTGTTACACTTGAACGACTCCAAGTAAGATTCTCCTTTTGTTTTTATACTTTTTTTTATATTGACTTTTGTTATTTTAAACTAACTGTTTCGTTCAGAAATTTTTAACTAAGGAGGAACAACAACCAACAATAGGATTAGAGAATCATGAACATAAGTTCAATTTGAAACCAAAAATAGAAATGATCGACGTTTCTGCGAGGTTACCCTCATCTCTAAACTACATGTTTTTGAAGTTCTTATGAATATTCTGTAATTTCATTTTCCAGTTGGGACAAAATCAATACAACTCTCAGTGACCTAAATTTGAATTTAGTTGGAGATCGTTTAGTAGTAGTTGTTGGAGCCGTTGGTTCTGGAAAGGTACGCAGTTGTTTGATTATTTTGGTTGTAGCAAGTTAATTTAACTTATTAATTTTAGACCTCATTTCTCAACTTGTTAATCGGTGAACTACCAGTTCTATCTGGAAACTGTGTAATCAGTGGAAGTATGTCCTACGCATCACAAGAAGCTTGGATTTTTTCAGGGTCTATTCGGCAAAATATTCTCTTTGGTTTGGACTACGATGAAATATACTACGAACAAGTTGTGGAGGCATGCGCACTGGAGCAAGATTTCACTCAATTCGAATATGGTGATGGAACTATAGTTGGAGAACGAGGCATTACGCTCAGTGGAGGGCAGAAGGTAGAAAAGCTCCAACATGGCTACTTCTGCTTTTCACGTTTAACCTCATTGAGTTTTTTTTTGTAAAGGCAAGAGTGAATTTGGCCCGTGCTTTGTACCGAAAGACTGATATTTACTTGCTCGATGACCCACTGAGTGCTGTCGATGCACGAGTAAGTCGTCACTTGTTTGAAAAGTGTATCAAAAATTTCTTATCTGGACATTTAAGAATTCTCGTCACACATCAACTACAGTATTTGACTGAAGCTGACCACATCGTTGTTTTGGATAAGGTAGTGAAGCAACTCAATAATTTCTTGCATAGCATATATTAATAATTCTAAATATTTATTGAAACAGAATGGTGAAATATTTGCTCAAGGTACTTATGCTCAATTACAAGATCAAAATGTGGATATTCTTAACGTTTTGAATAGTGTTGAAAACGATGAGACAATTGATTCTAACCGCAGACGTTCTACTCCTACTTCTTTATCAGCCATAGTAATTCTACCTAATTTTTTGGCATTTTTTAAAGTCTGAAGTTGGGGGTGTGTTGGATAACATGAATACATGTGCAGTTAAATTCTTTGAATTGAACATTTATGTTGTTTAGCAAATCAAGTAGTGGAACATTTGTCTTTACAGCAAAAAACTCTGTCAGTTTGGCTGATAGAGGCCCTTGAAGTTAACTTGGGCTGATTTCAAATGTTCATCAAATTGAGCTGAAAATATGCACCGCTTTTCTCCAGGACATTCTAGGCAATGTTTAAAATGGGGTAGAAGATGATTCAATTTGCCGTTTGATTGCTAGGGAGTTTTAAATTTTAATTGGGCGGCTAGGTTTATGTTAACTTTAAGTGGTCAAATGGCACATTAACTTATCTCATGCCCCATTTAAACATTTTTATAGAGCTTCTCAGGGAAGAGCTTTGCAAAGTTGCAACGCAATCGAGTGAACTCTTGAATACAGACTTGGCAGATAATGTTGGCTTTAACGATAAAATGTTAAAGCCATGTTTCTGCTACCATGGTGCTACTACTTTGCATACTTTACTTACTTTACGTGAAAGAGAGTAAGCTATTAATATATATTTTTTAATATACAGTGGTTTTAGCTTTATGTCACTACCCCTTAATGTCACACTTCGCTTATTGTCAACCTGTTGGCCTTCCCCCGGCTAAACTCCATGCTCTCTGTACTAAATACTCTGCCTATTGTCACACCTCCTATTGTCTACCTCCGCCTATTGTCATCCCATTTGAAGAGAATGTACCACACATAACCATACTTTAATGGCAACTTTCGGTTCTCTGGCCCAGAATATACTCGTGTTTGTTTAAATGGTGTGGGCGGTCAAAGACCCTTGGGGAAACTGTTTCATTAACCTATTTGTTGTATTCTATTATGCGATCCTCGATCGTAAAAGTTTACTTTTTTAAAGACTCAGCCGCAGTCGCGGGTTTATTAAAACCGCAAGTATGCCAACTTTAGATGGGCACATGGTTTGAGAAACTTAAAGTTTTAATGATAAGCAACATTGGAAGTGAAGAACGTTGCAAACAAGTACCGATATTTTGGGGTTTTCTGACACGACAATATCTCAAAGCCATTTTTTTGGATATTGCAAAAAAACTTGCCGATTANGTTTTAATGATAAGCAACATTGGAAGTGAAGAACGTTGCAAACAAGTACCGATATTTTGGGGTTTTCTGACACGATAATATCTCAAAGCCATTTTTTTGGCATATTGCAAAAAAACTTGCCGATTACTTAAGAAGTAATTTGCTTTTAGAGTATTCCAAATTTAGGTAATAACTTCAAAAGCTGTAAAATAAATCGAAAAAGGTATCGTACCATAAAATGCGCATCAAAAACCAGTAACTTCGGTTTATGTCACCTAATCTATAAAGTATTAGTCAGTTGCCATTATCGGCTATTGTCAACTCCGCCTACTGTTTAACCGATTTTTTGGCTCCCTCGGAGGTGACATTAAGCTAAAACCACTGTACTTACTCCGCTGGGAAAACTTTATTGCCATTTTTGCAAATGACTTGGGTTCAGGAGCTTAAAGAAAGATATGGGCAGTATGGGTTCAAGCATTGTCAAAGTGCTTAAGGACTGAAAAACCAACAAAAACAGCTCTTTTTAACAGTGTTAGATTGTTAGTCTAGAACAAGGAAAGGATTGAGAACGATAACCACATCACACTGCTTAGCTCCAATGACACAACGGAAAATATGTCATTGAGCCACCATAGGCTGGATACTTTAACGATAAAAGTTGCATTACTTGACCTGGTGGACAACATATATGTTCAATTCAGAGAAATCGACAACACGCAGATTTACGTTACGCAGAGCGTCTCCACCTTTATTTAAATTAATTTAAGAATATTTTGCATATTTAGGCACACTTAATTCCAAACACAGAAGCGATGGATACACCAAAGGTACAGCAAGAGCAGAAGGAAACGATTAGTTACGGGAGCGTATCCTCTGGTGTATACACTAGTTATTTTAAAGCAAGCAAATCAACATGTAGTACTGTTTCTATATTTACACTATTCTTATTGGTTCATGCACTATTGAGTGGATCCAATTGGTGGCTTTCATTTTGGTAAGCTTGTGATTACAGTGAAAATCGGTTTAAAAAAATTTCCCTTATAAAAGGTTGGTCTTGTAACGTATTCTCCTCTAATGCTAAATGCATTACGTTCGGTCCAAACAAAAAATTAAAATATGCAGCTCTAACAACAAAATGGTTTTATCTACCAGTCTCTTATGACTGATTTTCACTGTATTTAGTTATTACTATTAATTTTTTTGGCCTTACTGTATCTTCATTGTCGAGTTCTATATTCCAGGACANACTGTATTTAGTTATTACTATTAATTTTTTTGGCCTTACTGTATCTTCATTGTCGAGTTCTATATTCCAGGACAAATTATGAAGACACTCGACAGTTAGAAAATAAGAAAATAGAGCGCGCAGAGGTATCCGGGAGTAGAGAGGTCATTCAACCACGTCTTCCTCCGCATGGCGGAGAGAATTATCCTTACCTATGGATCTATCTCGGTTTTGTTGCAGCAGCGATTACCGCTGTAGGTGTTCTAACAATCGATTTCTTCAGCTACGTCATGAGAATCGGTGTAAACACTCATGACAGTATGTTCCTTAGTCTTGTGAGAGCACCGACTAAGTTTTACGATACAAATCCTCCTGGTACATATTATCGAAATTGTATTTTTTCCGGATAGTTATTGATTTTTGTCATTTGTTCCTAATCACTTTTTAGGTAGAATACTGAATCGTGTGACGAGAGATTTAAATCAAATGGATGTCCAGCTACCAGAAATTCTATATGATACTATAACAATTTTGCTGAGAGCTATCGGGACAGTTGTCGTCGTCAGTTTATCAAACTACTTTATCCTCATCCCCACAGGAGTTATTTGTGTATTGTTCTATTTCGTCAGATATTATTATGTTGAAACTATAAGAGATGTCAAACGTCTTGAAGCTGTCAGTAAGAATTTTCATCATTATCTCTGAAGAGAATATTGAATATAAGGCAGTTTCATAATCAATCGGTTTCTAAAGTTTACAAAAGTTATAAAAATTTGTTGACTAAAAGCGTCTATCATGAGGGAAGAGTTAAAGTTTATTATAATCTAACAAAATACCTCACTATTTTAATAATTAGTTATTATGTGACTTAGCGATTAATGATTACACATGAATTATTAGCGAACTTTAATACTTTTAAACTTGGAAACCTTAAAAATTGATTATGAACTCAAACTGTTTTAGAATAAAGAATAAGTTATAATAGTAACCTATATTGTTGCATTAGCAAGAAGTCCAATTTTCAACTACTTGGCTTCATCATTTCAAGGGATTGGAACAATCCGAGCATCAAAATCCCAAGGATTTGTTATAAAACAGTTCGAACTTTGTCAAGATGCAAATAATGCTGCCAATTTCATGTATTTGGCAACAGCACGATGGTTTGGTGTCTGGTTGGAACTGACTGTGATTTTCTACTTCACTATAATCACATTCAGCTTTCTTCTCCTGACGACATGTAAGAGCATAATAATTAGTACATAGTAAGATTTCAATTGTTCTGATAAATTCTAATTTAGCATCGATGGCTGGAAATGTGGGAGTGGCTATGGTAAGTATAATGGAATTGAACCTTTACTTCCAATGGGGGGTACGACAAACTTCCGAACTAGAGAATATCATGACTGCAGTAGAGCGGATTCAAGAATATGCAAATGTAAAATCAGAAGCACCTTTACATTCAGGTGAGTTATTATTACCCTAAATCTAAATTACACTAAATTTATTACCCTAAACCTCACGGATAGGCTGCGGTTTATACATTGAAATTGAGCGCAAACTGGTTGGATGCGGCTTATACACGAGGGCGGCCTATCTGATATTTAAAGAAACGCCTCATGTTACGCTGTTCGAGGTTAAAAATCGCACTGTAAAAAAGCAAATTTTACTTTAGACTAATTCAGAATAGAGTCCTTTCCGTTTCTAAAAAAGAAAATTTTAGTCTTTTGGCACACTGTTGATAAAAAAATTTTTGTACGGGAAATTAAAATTTTTAACACTTCTATCTCAATTAACTTCAATAGCCAAAATTTTTCTCTTGGTTATAAAGATATTGGTAAGGACGGTACTTGTATCTAACCTCTTAAACCAACGTGTCAAGTTTAACTCGGAAAAGTTCCAAAGAGTTAGACAAAGGGTCATTATTTGAAAAGAGGTCGATAGAGGTTTCATAAATTTGCAAGGTTTCATGTTTTTTTTTAAAGAAAGATGTTGCCAGTATCTTCAGAATAAGGAAGATAAGCTGTAGTGAGTACAATTACAAGGAAGGTGAAACAAACAAACCAGCATCCAGTCCGCCGTGTTCTGAGATATGACTTTTAAATATCAAATTATTTTTAAAATTGATTGATTTTACTAAATTTACTGAATTGAAAAAAACAACAGTTGATTTTTACTGACATAATTTCGTTCCGTAATTCATTTAACCGGACTCCACATTTAAAGGGCCATTTCGATTAATAAAGGATTTTGGGCCCAGCATAATAAGTGCCTTAACATTTATGAATGTCGACAAAATTTGGATCATCAACTAACCAAAGCTTGCGGGATTTCTTGTAAAAAAATTTCGACAACGCCACAAGGAAAAGTATCATTAACTTATTTTCTAATTTGACAACTTTACCATAAGAAATGCATTGATGTCATAAATGCGAGCCATTTTAAAACCCTTAACAATAAAGTATGTTCAAGTTATTAACGTTGTTGAAAAGCGTGTGCACTTGGTCCCAAGATACATAAAAATGGAAACAACGCTCTAATGGGAAAGAATATTATTAGCAAATAAAGAAAGAAAATAAATAAAAGTAAAAATAGAAGTTGAAATATTAGTATTGAAATGTGTCCCCATGGTACCACTTTTTATGTCAAATTGTTTATCGCTGATGTAAACAATGTTTCAATTATTTTCCCCCGTATTTTGTATTAAACTATACGTTAAATATTGTTTTCTCGAATTTTAAATATTTGTATTTGCGTTATTTTCTTTCACAACTTATTTGAATTATACTCTATCTGTACTATTTATTATTATTATATTTATTAGTGTAAATTAATATTTTCAGTACTATTCAGTTCTTAATTAGTTGTTGTTCAGTCCATAAATACTACAGAAAATCGAGTAAGTAATGCAAAAATACATGCATAAATGGTGTTTCTGTCATTTTATAACATGAAAGTATCAATTTCACCAATCTCCATGATTCTGTCAAAATCTTTGTCAAAATAGATTTTAAGAATGCTTTCAACGAAATCAGAAGAGATACGCTCTTGGAGAGAGTAAAGATCAGACTTCCCGCAATATATAACTTTGTTCACCAATGCTATCGTCTTCCAAGTGAAATCTTTTATGGAGAAACATCCATTCTCTCCGATCGAGGAGTTCAGCAAATAGATCCGCTCGGGCTGCTCTTTTTTGTCTTGTCGTCCAACCCATAATTGAAAAAATTGCCTCCGAATTTAATGTCTGGTATTTAGATGATTGCACCATCGCTGATTCTCCAACCAAAGTTTTTGAAGATTTAGAAAAAATTTTTCACTTAGCAAAAGAAGTTGGATTATCCCCAAATTTTTCTAAATGTGAAGCCACCATTCTTGGAAATTGTGAAGGGAGGGAACTCAAAAATATCATCTCTAATCTTGAACTAATAGTTCCGGGAATTCAAATGATGGAATTATCTAAAGCTTCTCTTCTTGGAACACCAATTTCAAACGANATTGCCTACAACAAAAAACTGAGGAATTATCTAAAGCTTTTGAACGTCTTTTGAACATCTCCAAACATTCTGCTTTTTTCCTTCTTCAAAAATCCATGGCCATTCCGCGTTTAATCTTTTTTCTCCGAAGCTCCCCAACTTGGAAAGAAGTTGAGAGCCTTACTTTATACG